>JAAAKE020168234.1:42907-53897 GCA_010014785.2 Anisolabis maritima
AAAGAGGAACGATACTAAGGAGAGCGAGCCGCAGGAATCTACCGCGAGTCGTGATACCGCACGAAACCGATATCTTCCACATGTACATTCAATCAACTTTATTTGAAAAGCAACAAACCTTATGACTTTAATATTGGTAAACAAGATTCTTTTTATTTTTTTTAAATCGAGTCAATTAAATATTTATTTTATACGAATTCTTTTAGTTAAAATTAGTGATAGGATTGTTTGAAGTTTGAAGAGGGAAGTACAGGTCAGATGGCTGCAATGGAAGAAAGCCTTTAGAAGGCTGAATAGAAAGAAAACGATTTGGAGAAAATTTATTCGTCCATCGTCAGTCAATTGGGCAATTATTCTCCAAAGTTGTCATAGAGAATTTTGTAAGATACAAAAATACATGTTAAATTTATTTCAATTAAATGCATACCATTTGGAATAAATAAATATTCTAGATCATTTGTATCATAATTAATATATGTGTGTATCCAAATGGCCTGAGAATTTAAAAAAATAAAAAAGAATAAGAAATATTTTATAAAATAAAAATAGAAAATATAAATATACGGTATATACGTATATAAAAGTGTAGCTTCACTTGGTGTGGACCTCGCTATAGTACGGTTTGCAATTTGAGTAATAATTTTCATTGATTGATTCACTTTTATACGGTTGGATAAGTTTATCGTGTGTAATTTGTTTAAAATTTCGTGCCAAAATGAACGCGCCGCATGCACACATACACTAGGCCCGGCTAGTACAAAAAACTTTGGCTGATTTTCTCATTAAACAATAATTTTTTTTTTTTCTTTTCCATAAACAATTAAAGTTTTCCTTCACTCTTTTATGATTTTCTATTCATTTTAGGTAAATAATTAAATTTTATTGTTTGATTAAAATTCGATAGGTATAATATATATGATAAATACTTCACTCAGTTGAGATTCATTTAATGCGGCATTTTAGAGTAACTAATTAAACGCACTAAGCAAGGTATTATTTTTAATTTAAACAATAATTACTTTATTAACTCCATTATTAAAAAAAAAAAATTTTTTTTTATAATAATAATGAAATTATTATTTTTATTATTATTTTTAATAAAGCCATTTTTCCAAGAATTTTACACTACAAATTCACAATTAGTGTAAATGCAAACATTCAACCAAAGTATATAAATAATATTGAGAAAATGTATTAAATAATTATTCTCTTTTTTTATTATTTAGTTACATTACTTAGAGCGCTGGGCAGTTCTGGCTTAACTAATAGGCGGCAAAACAAAAGCTACGTGTCTATGAATCTTTATAATAATTTTGAAAATGTTTTTTTCAAATCACTATGAAAACTGATTGATGTTGTCTTCTTTCAATTTGGTTTAACCATAGGACCGGCTGGCCGCTAGGCAACCACAAATTCAAAGCAAAGGAAGAAAGAAAACGAGAACTAATTTTTTAGTTTTTTTTTAATTGGAATTCATCCATTTATTTGTAATAAATTTGAATTGAAAACCGAACGTATGAATTCAGACACAACAACAGCACAACACAATTTTATATAGTCTATGTTTAATTTTAAGATGGTTGCTAGTGCAAAGAATAAAAATTGGTATTTTTTATTTATGCTAGGTAACAACCCTTCATAAATAATATCTGCCCTAGCTCGACCAAAAATAACAAAAAACACAGATAAAAGAAGAAAATTAGAGATATAAACTTCTCTCCTTTCGGAATCAAATTGATACTTTGGCTCGGTGGAAAAGTAGTTATCACCCCAACAGATATCAAATGAAAGAATCAAATCCAGTTTTTTTTTTTTTCGTCTCCTCTAATCTAAATTCCAATTCACCCCCAGATATTGAACTCTTGATATTTTTAGCCGGGTTATTGAAATAAAAATACTGATAATTTAATATCAATCAAACTCATTTAAGAAAAGCTTTTACAATAAAAATGAAATGAACCGGAGAATTTAGAAAAAAAATTTGCATCAATTAAATCAACTGGAGTAATAAGAAAGAAAAAAAAAGGAGAATGGAAATGAAAAAGCAAATATATTTTAACGGAAAGGGATGATAAATCAAATTCAACCTTTAGAAGAATTAATATCAATTAATTAAGTTTTTTCGAGCAGTAAAAAAATTAAATTTTTTATCAATATGTATATGTAAAAATTAAAACTCACACAATAACATCCTTTAAGTAATGGAATTCGTTTAAATTAATGAAATTTCTATAAGGTCGTCAAGAAAATATAACCAGGATTCCCACTTGTTTGTCCGGAGTGCTTTAGTGCTCGAAGACATTTTTAAAACAGCAGTATCCAACTGCTCTACTTGGAACTAAGAACCTAGGGCGCGCATGCGCCAACCTGGAGGGAAGGAATTCGCGCCGAATCTTCCCCTCCCTTGGAATTCTTCCTTTAGAAACGCTTTTATTTGACTTGCTGTGTTCCTGCTAACATGTTCTAAACCATTTTTTCAAATCTTACCCGATAAGCTAAAATCTGTTTTGAAATTTTATATATTGGTTTAGTCTCAGTGAGGACATATTTTATTAAAATGAGAAAAATTTGACTAATTTACTAGGGTACTTCATTTAATATTCAAACCTGAAAAATCAAAATATCTCTAATACAAAATTGTTCTATTCATTATTTTGAATAACTTTAGTTTGGAAAATTTTTTTGTTTAACAAAAATCCTATTTAAAGAGAATAAAAATTTAAAAAATTAGAATTACATTGCCACTAACTCTAGAAGCTGTTTTAATTTATACTTAAGTTGAAAAAACTAATAAATAGGATTAAAAAGTATAAAATAGATATAAAAAAAGGGAGGAAAACAAAAAGAAAATACATGGACACACATTGTAACTTGAAATAGCATTAATGTGAAATAAAATAAAATATTAAAATAGTCAAGACATTTTTGGAATCTAAGAAATCTTAACCGCTCTCTAAAACACTGTCAGGAAAAATTTTTTCCCTATTAAGAGTCTTACTAGTTATTCTTCTCACCCAATGACAAGGAGAGATTATATCTCCTGGCCAGCTAGGGGGTATTACCGTCTACCGCACATCTCCTCTCTGCCGTTCCGAAAATAACTCGATATCAGAAATATAAAAGATAACATAATTCATTCAATCCTTTTTTTTTAAATATATATATTAGTGAATTATAAAAACAAATATATAATAACTTAACCATATATTTATATTTCCTTCGATGTTTTCAAAAAAAAAAAAAATGAGCGAATAAAAACGAGCAAGTACAAACGAACATATTCCATCGTTTGTTGGAACATCAAAGGAAATCCTTTCGTTTGTTCACTCGTGCTCAGCATGTGGATAGTATTTTCAAACAAGTTGGTAAGGCTTACTTTCCCGAGTTGTTCTCAATGAATTAAAAAAAAAAAAATATTAGGAATGCGATGACCAAATAATTACAATTCCAAATATGAAAATTTAATATTAAATTTTAATAGATAGAGAAATTTTAAAGAGAACTACAGTAAAACTTTTACTAATAGTTAAATTTCAACTGAGGAAAAGTTTCACAAGAGGTAAAATTTATAAACCAACAAATAAACACAGAAGAATCAAATTTAGGGAGATTATATTAGCGGTATTAAATTATAATAACCGGATAATTTCAAACAAGAAGCAAACTTTTTAATAAGTAAGGAGTTCGGTTTCAGGTTAAATCGATGGAATTTAGTTATCTAACATATAATCTGAAAAGAATAAGTAAAAAAAATGGATTGTAAATTGAATTCTTTAAATTAATTTGCAAAAAAATGCAACTAAATGACAAAGTACAAAAGAAAATGGAATTTCCTCCCTATCCTCTATTTCAAATTTTTTTAGTACTGGGATTCAAGGCGAACGATTACAGAATTGCCAGTTTTGTGCATCACTGACGGTATTCGCAGCCATAGAGTTTGTGAAAATATGGCAACATAATTACCATAGCTGCTAAATTGATTTTAAATTAAGTATGAAATATTTTTTCAATCTGCCGGTTTTTTTTCAATTAAGCCATCTTGACTATATATTTAAAAGAATATCGTATCGAAGGCCACCGTTCAACTCTCGGCCATCCATCCGAGGTTCGTTAGAGCTTGCCCTTGCTTAACAGATGATCTCGGTGGCTATTCCTCTTCGCCTAGACCAAACTGCCGGTCTAACTTGAAAAACCCTCTATGAAATGATCAATTTCTCCTCTAACGAGGAATGACAACTGTTTTTTTTTTTGTTTTTTCAGGGGCCATATGGCATATTCGATAAATTCTAGATATATTATAGTTCCCAACGCGGTACAAGTATTCGAGTGCCAAGATTCCGTTATGTGACAAGTGAATAAAATAATAGGAAAAAATATGTGTATAAAATTTCGTTCTTTTTTTTATTTTTTTTTTAGCTACCGGTATGTACTCCTCATGACCCTGATGCTTATAAGGTTGGGAATCACTGTTATAGGCGATAACAGTCATCCGTCCATTTATTGAAATTAATTTGTAATCAATCCCTGAGGATGAAAAGCAAAAAGCTGACTCTTAGATAATGAAATAAGGTCTCAACAAATGTCAAATTTTCAACCTACTCTTAGACAATGACATGATCAGAGAAAAAAAGAAAAGAAATTAAAATTGTTTTCATTAATGTCCTAGTATGTCAGACATAACAAACTTTAACTACGTATGTTCATGGTATTTTTATGATCGTTTGTGTATTCGGTTTTGCTACATTCTCATGTAATAAATTTGTCTGATGGCCACAACACTAAATGAAGAGAAACATTTTTCCTATGGGTAAGTAATTGATTTGTTAAAAATGAGAAGTAGGACAAGCAGTAAAATTAAACGAAAATTGTTGATAAATGAGATTTTACGAAAAAAAAAAAAAGCTCTCCAAATAAAGTAAAACTAGAGAAGGAGATAGAGACGGACGACTTTCCTCTATTTCCTTGAGCGGCGTTTCGAGTAATTGTTTGATCATGTTGTCAGAATGCACTGGAGCATAGTTGTATCAATTTATCATCAGACTATAGGTAAAATGAATGATTGAATAATTGATTTAGGCCTGAGTGAATGATTGAATGAACCCAACTGAACCAGCAAAAGCGGCTCTCTCTCTCTCTCTCTCTCTCTCTCTCTCTCTCTCTACCATCATATGATTAATTAATCAACGAAGAAATATTAAAGAAAAAAAATTTTAATTAAATATTTTTTTCTAAAAAAAAAATCCAAGACGAATTCTTTCGGAATATATTTTTACGATTTTTTTTTTTTTTTTTTTTTCTTTATTAAAATTAAAAAGCTAATCTCTTAAAGTAGCGTTTTATACATAGGTATAGACATACTTAAAAAAAAAAGCCTTTAAAAGCATTTATATAAAAAAAATTCATTTATTTATTCCTCATTTTTTTTTTAAAGACTCAAATAAATAAGAATTTGAAATTTATATTTTAAGCGAATGAATTTAAGTAATTTTCAAAAAAAAAAAAAAAAAAAAAACTAAATTAAGATTTAAGAAGTTCAAAAGATAATTAATTATAAAGTTTATTAAGAAATTATTTATTCTGAAAAATATTCAACTTAAGAGAGAGAAGGAGGGGGAGGAGGGAAGTGGGAGGCGGTTATTAAATCCCAATTGAAATATTTATTTTTGCCTGAGGAAAATTATCGGAATAGAGAAGAAAAAAAGAAAATTGAATTTTATTTTTTTTTTAAGTCTTACGGCATCTGAGGCCATTTAGACTATTTATTTTAATTAATTGTTAGCCGATATAATTTAAATAAATTTGTTTCGCCCAGGACGGGAAACGAACTACTGACCTTTGGTTCGTGAAGCCAGACCTCTAGCTCTGCTTCAAGAGACACGGCATTGAATTTTATTAAACTTAATAATAATTTAATTAATTTTTGAATAAAATAAATTTTAAAAAAATTTTATGTCATTTTTTGCAAATATGTATAAGGAAAATAAAGGTTATTAATGAAAGGAAGGTTTTTCTAGTCATATTTAAATTTTAAACATGAACATTCATGTTTCAATGTAATCGATTTTTGTTATAAAAACAAGTTCATAAAAATCATTTCATAAAAATTTGTTTAGATAAAACATCACACATGTTTGCTGACAGATATCATAAAAAAAGTGTTAAAAATTCAGTAGGAAAGAAAATAAAGGACTAATGAAGGACTCAATTTGGCGTCACGTTTCTATGAAGCAATATATGTGACTTCAGGTTTTTTATTTTAAAGTCATTTTCAATTGCTGAGACCACTATGACATTATGATACTATATACAAATTACATTTGAAAAAAAATCTATAGATCGCCTCCGACCTCTTTCAACAGCCTTGTTCCTCGGGGCCACTTAGTTGAAAGTGTACTTTAACTTATTATTTTTATTCATCCTTTTATTAAAATTTTGTGTTGGTTTTTGCATTTTTTTTGGATGCCACTGATAACTCCGAGTTATAATACAATAATAAAATTTATTGTAGAAAGTTTTAAAGTGAATTTAAATTCTACATTTTTTAAGTATTTAACTTGTATTGATTGACCTGAAATTGCATTAAATTAATTAAATAACAATTAAAGGGATTGGAAGCGAAAAGCAACGAAGCAGACATCAAAGAGTAAGTAATTTCGGACCGATCATTGTTAATTTAAATTACTTTAAAAAAGCAGCAAAAAATTTTTACTTTTCCAAGAATAGAATTATAATATTTAAGGCCTGTCTGTCAGTTATCCACTTTTAAACCCTCAAATAAAAAATTTTAATTATTAAATAAAATATAATAAATTTATCTATTCATTCATTTCGATTTACACGGAAGAAAAAACCGTGCAAAATAAAATTGTGACTTTTTGTATAAAAAGGCCGTGTAAATCGAAAACAAAGAAATATTGTCAATTAGTCATTTATTTAATTGAATTGAATTGTTTTAGAAGTAAATTAAAAGTAAAAAAAAAAAAAACGTAAAATCTATGGCTTAATGAAGATGTCTGAATTATTCCAGAAGGACAAGGGAGCGTTATGAAGGCGTCAAGTGAAAAATAAATTACACTTAGGCGAATTATATAAAGCATCATCATGCCTTGCTCTGAGAAGTAAATATATGATAGAAATAAAAATTACGACATGAAGACAAAGATTTATTTCTTATATTTTCTACGCATGTCCTGATGATGCTTTAAATAAAGCGAAATGATCGCCTAAAAGAGTATTTTATTTCTCACTTGACGCCTTCACAATGCTCCCCTGTCCTTCTGAAATAGATATCCATTCATAAAATGACAAATATAAAAAACTAAAATTTACAGAACACTCGATGCGTATCACGTCGAAATTTTTCCTTCTCTTCCTTTTAAGATTTTCAACTATATATGCGTAAATAAACTCTTTTTTTTAACAGTTTATTTTTGAAAACTGTGTAAAAGTGAAAGTGTGTAAATACTCGGTGTAAAGGCTTCTTAAAAAAAGATCAAATGAAAATAATAAAAGCCTAAAACAAAAACCCAGGATTAAAACGTAGTGTATCTTTTAAAAATTCAGTCTGATGTCAATGGCAGAATATTTAGCGTTAAGGAAAATTCGTTTTAAAAATTAAGAATAAGTTATTGGTATTCAATATATATATAAATAATCCGAAATTAAGTTTCTTGGAATTATTGTGAGAATAATATTTTTTAATTTGAAATGTTTTTGTTGCTATTCAACTTGTATTCATAAATTCATTGATTTATTACAATGAAATTCTTTTTTATTTTTCAAAGTTTCAAATAAAAAAAAAAATGATAATAATAATTAAAGTATCTTTAATTATATTAAAATGTTGTTCATCTCATGAGTATAATAAAATGTAATAAACTTCTCGAATATTTTTTTGTTGATTCTGACTCAATCCATCTCAAATATTTCTTATGAAGTTTTTTGTAGTTAATAAAATAAAATTGTATCAGATAAAAATTTATCTTGTAAACAGGGCCGGCTCAAGGCTTCAGAACAATAGGCACAATCTAGGGGCGCCATTAGAAAGGGGAGTCGGGCATTGTTTTGCTAAATAAAAATTAAACTTTCATATGAGCACAAAATTAAGCAAATATTAAATATTAATTTAATATAATTTCAATGGTCGAATCTCCATTTATTTATTTATTATAAATCTAGTTCACAAGGTTCACAGAAATTGAAAGACTGAGATGTATAGTAATGGAGAATAAACTATCAGAGTATTGCTCCACCTGTTATCCTTTATTCCGCAGGTATTTCGATGTACATCAGGGCATGATAGGATGACGGAGGTGGGCTTTGGCACAAGTTAAAAAACCCATCTCCGTCAGCTTCGCAAGTTTTATTCTCCATTACTATACTTGTTCTCAAAAATTGTTCATTGAAATGGCACAAGAGGCATCCTAAGAGGATATTCTTCACTTGTATAAATATTTAAATTTTGGGAACCCTGCGATATTCTATCAGTATTAGCAATATTTGGTAAGTATAGTTTTCCTTTGTTCCGATTAAATGAGTTATAGTGACAAAGAGTATCAAATTTAACAAGTGTTTTGATTCAAGAACAGTTTCAGTTTTAAATCGTTTGAAACCTTCAAATCCTATAAATGCCTGATCCTATAGATCCTATGGATCAAACAAACCTACTACATTTGAAGGTTTCAAACGATTTAAATCTTCAAACCTATAAAGTCATGCTGAATTTTGCTCTGTAACAAAATTTATTTTTTTTTTGTAAGATTGTTCGATAATCTTTTCAAATTAAGAACTTTGATCTTTGCCTAAATAAATCGAAAGTTCTAAGAAAGAGCGGGATGAACAATCTAAAGGAATTTGAAATAAGACCCTCTTTTATAGTGAATAATAGTGGTTTGTTTTGAAAAAGGTGGTGATCTTCAAAACAATGCCTCAAGGGACTACAAGCCAATAAATCGTTTAAGATAAATAGTGCGAGATTATTTTTTTAACTGGGCAAGTTCGGACCTGAACCAGGGACCATTTACTTTCGCAGAAAAGTGAAAAAACATCAGCGTAAGACGAATCAATGATGTAAGGTGGCCTAGGAAGTCGATTTTATTTCCCCGAATTGATTAGAGTGATATATCTAGGGTGTCATGATCCTCATTTATTCTAAAGTAATTCGTTAAAATCAAACATAATGAGAATTTTTAGAAGCCTAGAGCCAAATAATTATGAAATGGCATTTTATGGTGTGATTATAAGTTGGAGAAAAAGAAATCCATTGTTTTTTCGCTAGATGGCTCTAGTGATATATATATCTCGTGATATATTGATCGCATAGGTTCATACTTATACTCGTTGGAAATATGACATTCAGTACTAAAAAAATTTCTTTAACCGTTTTCTAATCGATTCAGTTGCAAGATTTAGCACTTAAAAGATGGACGTAATTCGGTATATTTTACAATTTTGCTTTGATAAAGGCGAAAATGCAAGTCACACGGCTGAAATTGTGAATGGTGGTTATGGTCCCGATACTGTCACAGCCAATCATGTGCGATTTTGGTTTCGTCGATTCCGTTCCGGTAATTTTGATTTTAAAAATGCACCTCGCACAGGAAGGCTCGTCCGTCGATATGAAGTCGATAAAATCATGGAAATGATCGAAGTAGATCGGCATGTTAGCAGTTGTAATATCCTCCAGGAGCTGAAGATCGACCTCAAAACAGTTTTAAACCATTTGCTTAAAGCTGGATCCAAAAAGAAGCTCGATCTTTGGGTACCAGATGAAAAAACATGATGGACCGAATTTCCAAGGAATCATGAAATTACCTTTAAAATGGCGACAAATTGTAGAACAAAATGGTGCATATTTGACCCAAATCTAACAATCCTATGTTAAATAAAGCCTTGAAATAAACGAAAAAATAATGGATTTTTTTTTCCCCTATTATATACATCAGCAGGCGGGCCTGGCTACTCAAAACAATAGTCAACAAGATCTTTGTTGACAAGCAATGCCAAGCAGCTCAGATGGGTGGCCCAAAAATTGCCCAAATACTTTATAAACAAATTATGTTATGTTTTTCTGCGATTGTTCCTTAAAATGTCAGAATATGTAATTAAAAAGAACTTAAATAAAAAGGCCAAGTCTGCATTGGGGATATTTAGATGATTATTTAAAAGTCTAATAAAGAGAGAATTATTAATTTGAATATATGCCTTTATACGTACTATGGAGTACATAAAACAAAGGCTTTTCTGAACTTATTTGAATTGTTCATTTTTTATTTTATGGACATTCAAAGGGTTAATAATATCTTTTTCTTTGAAAAAAGTATAAAAAGCAAAAAGTCTTTGATTAAAAATTACTTTACGTTAAAAACCTTTCCCCCTTTATATAGAAATTTTTTCTTTTTGTTCAAAGAGAATTGGCACCTTTTATTCCTTCATGACAAATTGGTCACTCTCTTTTTTTTTTTTTTTTTTTGGTATGAAATTGAATTGACTATGAAAATGAATGCAACCTTTTCTTTTTTTTCACCTGGATTTAAATGTCAAAATGAGAATTTCCACTCACCGACGGGGTTCTCCTCGGTCCAAAATGAATCGTCCAAAGTGTAATCCGCGGCTGCAACAGAAAATACATGAACTAATTAGTAATTAGGCTTTAGGGCAAGTCATACGATCACAGGGTGCATTAGGGCATACACTAACTTGAAATTATGCCCCTTCCACTCTTAGTCAGATATATAATTGGGCTTGTTGAAGGGGGGGGGGGAGGAGGGGGGCGTTTAGATTAAATGGGCAGCTCATTACAAATGTTATCAACGTCCAGAGTGAGGGGGAGAGTGAAGAGAGAGAGTCGTGGTTGTATTTGAGAAAATTTCATTTATTGCCAGATGACAAAATGTCACTAAAGCTAACACGGAGTGGGAGGGGGGGGGGGGGGGAAATTACTAAAAAAAAAAAAAAGACGGGAAGGGGGGGGGGGGGGGAAAGGGGGAAG
>JAAAKE020168235.1:0-29769 GCA_010014785.2 Anisolabis maritima
GTCTACAGAGTATGCAACAAAAACGCCGATTTCCCATTAATTTCACAATAAATTTATATATACTCAACTCATATCTGGGCCTGGTTTCTAGAGTCTTAATAATGTTGAAATTAGGTAGTCAAAAAATACGCGTTTGAGGCGTTTTATTTAGGCATTGGAAAATATTTAATTTACAAGTAAATTATTATTCCTTTTGCGAAGTTATACGGTGGCTGTTGCATTTAACAATGGAGGAAGGAGCAGGTCCCAATACCGTAGGGGCTCCTCTTATTACATTTGGGGAAATCGCGTCTTTTCTTTCCTCTGCTTTCCTTTCGACAATTATGACAAGAATATTAGATGGTCAGAGTTCGACTTTGACCTAAATTCTAACTCAATCGGACATTTTCGAAATGGAAGCTCTTAGTAAATAAATATGCATGGATTAAAAATTAAGTTATTTCGATCACTCCCTTCCCCTTCCCCTTCCACTCATTCTATCGATAGCTACTCTATTGATAATGAGACTCATAACTTTTTTGGTTTATCCAAGGAATAAATTTCAACTCGCTCCTTTGCTTGGATGAAAAGCCTTTATTTGGATGTTTAATTACTGTCTTTTTGTGTTTAATAATTTATGAACCCTTGACTTTCATTTACTATAATAATTTCCGTTATCAGCCTCGCAAACATGACAAGCAAGTTCACACTTTAATTAATTCGATTAATGGTCTAAATTCGATTTGCCATCTTTCAATTATTTTCTCCGATGAGCACGTTTTCAATTTAAATTCTCATTCAAAGTGTTTAATAAAATAATAAATATTGTTTTAAGAGTTTAAGGTTAGTGATGGTCCATTAGCTGTTAGAAAATTTAAAATTCAATGGGCATTCAAAGGATTATTATTTAACTCCCATAAAATCGCCATAAGTTTTTTTTACTTTCAGTTACCTAAGGTAATAAAAGTAATGTATTCGGTCCAAAATTGAAAATTGAGATTTGAACGGAAGTACACGTTTTGAGGTCCCCTGAATCCAAAAATATAATATTCAAACAAAGGACCGTATTTGTTAATCTGTGTGTCTGTACCTAAATTAACGCTAAACTACAAAACTTGGGACGAGATGGAATTAAACTTAGATGATGCGACAGGCTAATTTTGGCCAAAATCGGTCAATCGGAAGCGACATTTTATTGTTGTCATTTTTTAGATTTTTCAATTTTTCTTCAAATCAATTTATACCCTTTCCCTTGGTGCAGAGGTCTTGCTTCACGTACTAAAGGTCAGTGGTTCGCTTCCCGTCCTGAGCGACAAAAATTTATTTATATTATTATATTGGCTACCAATTGGTATAAAAAATAAATACGGAGTCTAAATAGCCTCAGATGCCGAAAACGACTTAAAAACATCAATTTAAACGATGTTTTTTAAATTTTGTATATCAATTACCTAATTAAAAACATACAATGTATATCTTGATTTGAGTAGGAAAGTCCTTAAAGAGTACCATACTTTTGCGGTTTTTTAGTTTTTTTGTTTATATAATATTTTCGTTATGTATAGTAAGGGTAAAGAGGAAAGAGCGGAGCAGCTAGTTTATTTCTTTTATTTAAAAAAACCCAGAGCAATGTTTCGTTCAATTATGCGACCATCTTCAAGGTCAGGGATTTGTCAAAAGAAATGCCCTTTTCATTAAATTTAATATTTCAAATAACAAAACTACCTATATAAAAGTTACTCTAAATTAAATTTTAACTTTTACTATATATACATTTAAGTAACAGTTTTTGAAATATGGAGAATTTTCGCTAAAAATGACCTTTATATCGAAACATCTGAATGCTGCTCGTGATATTTATTTTATTAATAATTATATCCCCGCTCTGCGTGCTTTGATTCAAGAGCGGAGTAATAAATGATTTATTAAAAAAAAATCTAATAAGAAATAAATGAATTTTCTTTTTTCAAATGATCTTAATCAATTTTCCTATCAAAATTAAATTTTTCATTTTGAAATCTCAAATGTTTTGCTTTTGTTTTAAAAATGTTGCCTGCTAGCAGGCCACCATTCACGCGTGCCTTCTTTTTGGTTGCGGGCCTTTAAGGCGTCTACTTATTACTTATGTTTGTTTCGTGTACAGTCACCTAATTTTCCAACAAAATTAAGTTCAAGGAGGTGCATTGATGAATTGTTATTTGACCCTACTCTCAGATAAAATTTCTAGGTTTTCTAGGTTAAAAAATTAAGTTCTTATTCGCATAAAATATTAAATATAAATCCATAAGTGAAAGTAATGGAGCACCAACAGATTTTTGTTTCAATTTGGGATTTGTCCTTTGTTTTTCTAAGTTGTCATCGATTTTCCTACAAAAAAAAAGTCTGCTAAATATGACCTTTTTTTTATAATCAAAAATTATTTTAATCAAATACTCCAAATAAACTATAGAATAAATTTAAATATTTTAATAATTTAATGCAAAATTAAATAAAAACAAGATTTATTATTAATAAATTCAAATCCTTCCATCTCGAGAATATTATTTTGATTCCAAGAAATTTTTTTATTCAGGTGAAATGCAATTGGATATTTGAAGATTTCAAAACATTTTTTTTTTCAATGAAAAGAGCGAAATTTATTGCAAAAAGGTGAAAAGAAAAAATAACAAACCTTCGATATAATGGATTCACGACTCAAACAAACTTGATTCCATTTTAATATTAAAAGACCCTCCACAACAAGGCACTCAGATGTTGTATGGTCTGTAAAATTGTACCTCTCAAATTTAATCTAGGTCGCTACTTCTTATTTCACGTAACGCCCTAATTTTGATCACGTAGGCTCGTACAAGACCCCTTTGAGTAAAATTCTTTTACCGGCCTCTTTTGTTCCACATAATTTAATAACGCGTAGTTAAATCCAGCTGAGTCTACCAGGCTTAAAGTATATTATAACTGCTGCCTCTATCCTCTGCTTTACATGCCTTAATTCATTTTACATTTTTTTATACATATCCAGCTTTTCTTCGAAGTGTCCGCCTTTGGATTAAATTAATTAAAGGACTTCTCATTGTAAATTTGAGTGTTGACTCTTTTTTTTTCTGTTGAAATTACACATAAATTCTTTTTATTCTTATAATATATAAAAGAGATTAGAATTTGAATCTTCTTGCAGAGAGATAAAGTTTTTTTATGTTAAATTGAAAAGGGTCATTGGGAGTAAAAATTTTAATAAATTTGTCAACTAATAGAAATTATATTAATTAATTATAAGAAATGGAAGGAGCTGAGCCTCCACCATCGGGACATTTGGGAATAATATTTACTAAGCCTATTGAGAAAGAAGACGTAGAAGAGGAATGATAAACAAACGTTTGAGGACCGGCTGTTTCGTGTATAGTGCAGTCTAGCAATTGTTTCATACGTATATTTAGCTAGCTAATGCTTCTCCATCTTTAATGGGATAATTTTATAAATAAATAAATAAATTTAAATATAAATAAATTTAATTTAGAGTAACTTTTATTTAGAGTAGTTTTTATTTATAATAGTTTATATTTTTCTCAATTTTTTTTTGATTCTTAAATTAGTTCCTTTAGGTGCTGTGGTTAACCTTGGAAGGTAATAAGTTCACACACCGGGACATAGTCAAAAGAAAATATTATTCCCACTCACCTTTGATTGTTCCTACCCAAAATTATTGTAGCTGGTCTCTGCTTGGTGTTCTTTTAGTGATTTTGTCTCCATGTAGCCTCTTGTGATCGTTTGGCGTTATCTATTTATCTTGCCTGGACAGTCCCCTAACTTCGCCCTTTTCACTTAAGTCGATAATGAATGTCTTTTGCTCGCAAAGAACGTCTAATAAATAGCAGCCCAAATGTTTTGGCATTAAACTTTTTTAAAATTATTCACTAATGTGGATTCCAGTTGACTCGTATATATAGCTATTAAGTATAAATACTATTAAAGGAATATATTTTTGTATCATTCTTACTGAACACAAAATACTAAGCTATCGATTGTTTCTATTAACAATTACTAGTGAAAAGGCTGGAAACCCTCTGTAAAGAATAATTAATTATTTAAGGGATAATTTAAGAGAAGGAGTAAAATCACCTTTTTTCCTTTGGGAATTAAATAATTAAAAATCTAAAAAAATGAAATTAAAGAACGTAGTAACAAAATAAATTACTAAAGAGTGACCAAAATGAGTAAAACTTTTATAAATATTTATCAATTTAGGTAAAAAACTTTATATATCTTCACTGATTAATCCGAAAGCTTTCTTTCCTAGAGAAACGATCAATCCATTGATTGCTCCCATTATAAAGTTGTATATTTTAGGTATAAATTGAACTTTGAGCCTGAGTGTCCATGATTTATACACTTTAGATTTTAAGGAAAATAAAAAATAAGGAGAAAAGCACAGCCCTCAAGAGCAGAGGGTAGGCTCGGGTTCCGCCAAAAGTTCGCTACTGGCTTAGCCTAGAATTTGAAAGCAACATTGCTGAAATTGCAGTTACAGTTAATGAAATGATAAATTCAACATTACACGATTAGTAAGCTTAAGTTTAAGCTCGTTAATTAATTTTAAATATAATAAATATATATATCATTGTAACATTTAATATTTGTAAATAATATAAATTAAATTAAGCAGCCACCACTGTTTAGTCATGTATGGACTCAGGTGGACCCGTAGGTCCGTCAGCCGGCGAGTACAGGCGGATGGGTATGATATCGAAAACGGGCGGACATGGGCCTAAAATTCTTTCCACTGATCCTAAAAAGAAGAACCAAAATTAAAAAATTATTAAAAATTACGAGCCGGGTACTTAAAAATAATAGTGCCAAATAATTTAGAACCCTGCAGGGTTCTCAGTTAAAATACGATTTGATTTTTAGATTATAATAATAAATTCAGATACATGTGACATATATAATATATATCATTAAACTTATACATATATAATAATTTTCTAAGAATAGAAAATCGAAAGAGCGCAATTTGTAGATAATAAAATAAATTGAGTTTTGAGCTGTTTCCTTTTTGTTGGTCTCGTCGCCGTCGACGTCGTCGCTCCTCACTTCTTGTCCAAAGAGTTGAACCTTCTGATTCAAGTCAATTTTTCAACTTGTGTATCAGATAATCAATAATTTAATCAACCGCCACTCATTGTATATTGGCTGAGTGTCTGCAATCACTTAATAACAAATTCTAAAAAAAATATTTAATGATATCCATCTGTCAATATCGAGCAGGAAAATTAATAATTTTGCTATCCGATTGCCTAATTTTATTATACTTATATAATGAAAAAGAGGAATTTCAATTTATTTTTAAGGGAGAACTAATTTATAATAATTTAAAAAATTGTTTAATATTTTCAAAGTCAAATAAATTTTTAATAAAATTACTTAAAAAGATATATTTTTTTAAAAGTAAATTTTACTTTCCTTCACTATAAGATATAAATATTAGTAAGGTGAAATTATTAAAATAATGAAAAATTTAACCCCCCCCCCCCCCAGTTTTTTAACACCACTTATCGAAAAAGAATGAAACAAGTTTATAGCCTTAGTAGTACCTAAAAAAGAATTAAAATTTGAACCGAATCGGTCCGCTGTGTTAAAAAAATGCCGCTCACTATTTATCGTGCACCACGTTTTTGTCCGCTTGGAACTAGGTGATAATAATTTGTCTTCAACCCTGTACCAATTTTCGTAATAATCCGTTGAGTGAGAGCGGATTTATTAAAAAAAAAAACGAATAAAAAAAAATTTGGGTATGAGATAGAAAACTCTGGAATTTTTTTAATCTCTTTGACTTTTTGTAATAAAAAGACAACATAACCTAAAAATAACAAAAAATCCCGATGTCTCGGATTCTCGAGAGGCTTGTAGCGCGGCCATCTTCTATTCTCAGAGGATATCTTAGCGATAGATTGAGAGATACATAAGTTAATTGTCAAATTTTTAGCAAAATATAAAAATTTGAAAAGATTATCTTTTATTTTCGAATTTTCTGAATCTAGATCTACTTAGTTGCTCTCCAATTCTTTTGGATCTTGATTTAGCAGAGCTTGTTTTAATAAATAATTTTTTCCGAAATGGCTAAGAGAGCTGAAATAAAATCCCTTCGGTTAGAAAGTTCTCCGCTTTCGAGAGGATCCACTGAAATCTAACTCGACTGGGATGCTCACCAACAATAGACTCAACCCGAAAAAGACCTACTCTCTGTCCTTTTCTTGCAATATATAATAGTCAAGTTCATAAGTTTAAAAGTTTTCAGCTATCTTGCATAGAATACTGATAGTTTTTGATATACAAACTTTTTGTTCTGATTTTACGATTTTTAGATGGATATGCGCATGCGCCCATTTTCCCGAAAAGAAATGTCGGCACGGTTGTTTCATTCCAACTAGTCTTACTAGATGGCAGCAAAAATATTATAATATGGTCACTTTAGAGAAGGGGTCAGATCAAATTCGGTCCCAAAGCGGTTTTTATCATGCCCGAGGGGAAAATCAAATAAATAAACAGTATATAACTACTTATTGTTTGACATATTTATTAATAATATATTCCAATAATTTAATTATCTAGTTATTTTTTATTTGATACTTTTGGATTTTATACATATTACATTACTCATGAACTCATGAACTATTTATACAGTTTTTTTTTTTTTTTTTGTTAAAAAACATTTGTAATTGTGTTTATTTTTTGTCCTATACATAAATGATATATTTGACCTTTAAAAAAACCTACTCAAAAACATTTACCTCTAAACACAATATGTACAGCTCGCTGAAAGGTGCAAAAGACTCACTGTGAAAGGTTTGGGGACCCCTGCTTCAGACCCTTACTTAGGGCCTTTCTTAATATCAGAATATTTACAGCAAACATTTTTTTAGTCACCTTACAGGAAAATTTCATATGTAAAAAAAAAAATAAGATCGTAAATTTCTTCAAATAATTTTTCAAACTCCCTCTTCTAATTAATAATCTCAAGATCTTCTAGTACTAAAAATCATTTTAGAATTCTAATGATATTTTTTTTAATTTTAATTTTTTCTCTTATTTATTTCAGGATAAACTTCTAACGAAATTGGAAGAAAATGAGCCAGAGCTAGCCACCTCACAAGAAGATGAGGTGAGCAAAATTTCCTTTATTTTTTATTTTTTAATAAATATAATTATATCATTTAATTTATTTATATTTATAAAAACGCCAAGAGCTAAAGAAAAAATTGAAAAAGCAAGGCTGAAAGAGCGAGGAGGCTCTCGTCTCATGATAATTACTTAAACGTAGAAAGACTAACATTATTATTATTATTATTATTATTATTTATGAATATAAACATTTCAGAAATACTTAAAGAAACGTTTCAAAGAAAAATTAAAAAAAATAATATTATTTTTTAGAGTAAAAAATAAACTAATTTGACACCAATTACGTTAACTTTATTTAACGAGATATCGTTGATTTGAAAATAAAAATTTATTAATAGACTAACAAAAAAATATATATCAAGATCTCGAATTATCTGACCATTAGCATCAGTGGCGTAGCATTTCAAAAATTCTGGGGAGGATTTGTTTATGTTTTCTCTCATATTTTTCTGAATTAAAGACTTTATTGCTGGTATAGAAATTAAATATCTTGCCCCATTTGTCCAATCCTAAAACGAGGTTTTATTTTAAATTCCTTATTAAGTCATATTAAATTTTTATATTTTTTTTAGATCCTCTAAAAAGTTTAAATTTGTTTATTGTAAAAATTTTATTATCATATAATTTTCAATATGTTTTTTTTTTTTGGAAATAAGTACATACTTAATAATCGTAAACAAATTAATTAAAATTTATACCTTACTACAAGAAAATTATTATCTGACGTAAACTATGGCATATAACGATTTTCGTCTGCTACATTTGGCTTTCCATTTTCACAAGCTGAAATGAATCTCGACGACTTGCTCTCTGGCTCACTTTCACTTTTAATTAAACTTGGAGTGACTATAGTTAATACTGTAGCATAAACAAAAAAGCCAGATATAGTCTAAAAATTTTAAATAGTAGCCTAACCTGTAAGATTCACATTTGAAGATATATCATAGAGATGCAGCTCGAATATGCAACTACGCAAGTCAGTGATTTCTATAAATGTTAACTTGATCGATTAAAATAAGCCCCTATGCCTAGAGACCTTGCTTAGATCTTGAGTCCGGTGGTCCACTTCCCGTCCTGAGCGAATAATTAACAATTAATTTAAATAAATTTAAATAACGCATTCTAAATGGCCTCAGATTCCGAAAAGATTAAAAAATATTTTTAAATAAATTTCTCTAGCTAAATGGAGAATAATAAAAATTCCGTTCTTAATTTCGGTTGAAATTTATAAGATACTGGGTGGGTGCATTTTAATTTCATCCCAAAATCCCTTTTATTTTGGGCTGAATTAATTTTTGAAAATTCCGAAATCCCCATAGAGAAGCACAAAAAATAATTTGACTTGATACATCAAGTATCACATTAATATATCCATTGACTCAGGCCCCTAAGGGAGATTATTATAGGATTGAACTAGCGTGGGTTACACCGTCTTTTGTAATTAGTATATGATGTTAATAAGTTGTGATATAGGACTTTTTTTTATAGTCCATGGGTTGATTGTGATGAGCCTTTTTTCAGGGAATTTCTTCCAAGAATTGAAATTATTTCATATTAACTGCGTTGTTTTACTATTTATTATTCTATTTAGGTACGTACTTCCATAGAAGATGGTTTATCTTAGAAATTGACAAGTAGGAAATTAAATTAAACAATTTATTTATAAATAAATCAATAAATAACAAATGTAAACAGACATTTTTTCATTCTATCGGAGATCCTATTTCTGCGTCATTTTGATTTATTTCCATATGTGTCCTCATATTTCTGCTGAGCTGATTGCGGCGTGAGAATACATCAGCTGTAAAAATCCCCTCTAGTCAGGTAAAAGTCCTGACAACAGAGTAGTAAAGGGGAGAGGGGGGATTGCAAATTACTCAGAATTAATGTGGGCTAATTAAAAAAAATTATCAAAATATTAGAAATGAAATAATGTTAAGTAAATAAAATTATTAAAGTGTAGTGTTGTATTGAGGGCAGTATGATTAACAGACGAAAAGTTCATCTCCCTACGAAAGGGATATTAAAATTGCCTCAACGATGCACTCTTCGCAAGGAATATGGACACGTCGCTCCCTCCCCAAGTAGACTTCCGTAGCTTGGATAGGCTTGCATTAAAAATATAAAATTTTTATTAGAAACTTTTTTTTCATTATTTTCTCTATAACGATTAACCTTAAACAAAAATTTATATTTTTGGTAGTATATAATTAGGCCTAGCTCTATTTTTTTTATTTTTCACATGTCACCCCTTCACTTTAAAATTAAGAACGAGATGATCAAGAAAATAATTTTATACCTGCTGGGAGTTTTAATTTTCATATGTGAGTTGGACCCAAAAAGAGCTGTTTTTTCGCAGAACAGAAGGTCACATATTTTAAATCCCTTTCATATTTCACATCTCTAATTTTTATCTTCATAAATATAAGACGAACATGAACGTAATGCATAGCGCTCTATATCGATATTTGCAATTCATATTAAATGAGTGAATGAATTAATTTAAATAGAACACTTTATAGCCTGAAATATTCATTTATGAGAGGTAATTTCATATAGTATATAGTGTTGAACGTTCAGAAGGGTAGAGGGAGAATGCGTCATCAGGATTTCCAAAATCAATTGGAATAAACCATTTATTTTACCAGTTCTCCCTAGCTCCTTTTCTTATTTAGAAAAATGAATATTAATTATGCATATTTAATTAATTGATGGCCTGATTATCATTAATTAAATATTAATACTTAGATTAAATATTAATATTTTCTAATGTATTTAGTTCTTTATATACAATATGCATATGTGAGAATCAATTTTCCTTGTATTTATTTTAACAAAATTTTCTATTAGTCTCTTTAAATCTATTAGATCGTGTTCGGTTAAAATTATTGTCAAAAATATTAATCCCTGTTGGTCCAAAACAATAAATTATATCAAAACGTAAGATATAATTAACCACAATGACTTTTGGTAGATGGGTGTTAACATTTTTGTCTTGCGACTTTCACACTAATCTATCCGTTAAATCGGAAATGAACATTTTTCAATTAACCAAAATTGTAACACGAATCAACTCTTGTCCGTCTGTCCGTCTGTAGACTCGTGTAGAGCATATTCGATTGAACGGATTTTTATGAAATTTTATATTTAAATGTCATATCTCACTATGATCAACTTTTGGTACAAATAACAAAAAAAGTATACAGTGTACTGATGTCATTTTATGACTTTTAGAAATTTTAAACAAATAAAAGTTTCTTAAAAATTAACAACTTTTATTTTAAAATTTTAATAAGACAAAACTTTACATATTTTCTAATTGTAACTCATCTAGGGAAGACGCCAGTCGGTTTTGTGGTGGCAACACCGTTGTTAGTAACTGGGTTGGTCACTTATATATATGCTGGCCACTTTACTTTATTAAATTAAAAATTTTGAAATATATTAGAATATAATTCTGAGCAATCGCCTCGATTTAGATCTTCGATGGTGGCAGCCATCCACTCAATAAAGGTTTTCATCCATCGGGATCGATTGAGAGTAATGCTAGGCCATTGGGACCGCCAGGCTTAAAATCCCGGAGCTCACTTTTAGTATGAACAATAAACTACTCATAAAAGTACTTGAGTAATTTTCAACTTTTTCTCAGGAATAAAGTGACTTATTAAAAAAACTTTAATTAAAAATTATAAACAATAATAATAGTTTTTCTCTAAATTTAATAATCTTCTTTACAATTGAAAATGCTATCAAAAACTTAGATTTCCTGTTTGGTTATATGGACCAAAAGTTGAAGCAATTAAGATAATTAATAAAAGATCTTAAATATATATTTTAGGGTTAATTATTTTAGTAATAATATGAAAATTTTTGCTCACACACACACTACTTCATACGCAAAGGCGTAGAGATACGGAACTGATTCCGTATTATAATTAAATATTATAATTTATGTTACTATTCTATATTTTTAAAAAATAGCTCTCTAAAATCTGTCGGCGATATTTATCAAATCAAATTTTTTATATACATAATTTTTTTGTTTTTATCTTTTTTCCCCTTTCATTGAGGGCCCATTCGATAAAATTATATTACTGGATCTGTCCATATTTATTCAAATTATGATTGATTATTAATATATTCACATACTCACAGACCCATCCATTATTTTATTCATAAGATCGAACAATGTACATATGCATTTAGTTAAAATATTAAATATACCAACACCCTCAAAAGTAATTGGACAACCTGTATCTTTTGTTCCATCTTAATGGATAATTAGGAGAGGCATACAAAATGCAATTTCATAATTCTTAATATATTTTTAAATTTAATATTTTTGGATTTCAAGAAGGTCTTCTAATTATTCATTAAGGGAAACCCAAGATTCAGGTTGTACAATTACTTTTGAGGGAGTTAGAATGTATATATACCTGATATTTACAAAATGACCAATTCTAAGCAAAGAATTTTTCAGTTAAAGAACTGAGGATGGTCATTAATAAAAGATCCGAAACGTTAATGGATTCGGGAAATTGAAACAGCAGAGTGTTACATTTTGGCTACCCCTACTAACCTGACCCTTAGATGAAGCAATACCTATCTCTACTTATGGATTTTTTTTTAATTTTAAGAAATATTAAAATAGCCTAAGCTTCTTAATACCTATGGTAAAATAAATAGATTATTTTCGGAAGAAAACAAACCTTTCAAAATTTGATGTTTATGATTATTTTTGTATAGTTAACAGAATTCAAAAATTTATCGAGCATGCTTGTGGTCATTGAAACAATAGAAAAAATTTTCGAGGAAAACTACTTCACCGCCTGACTAGAGGGGGCGATAACCCCCCTCAAAGTCAAAGAAAATTGCAAAAATAAAATCAAGATCAAATTAAAACAAAATCAAAATACATGTGAAAATTAATATTTAAGTATTTATCATTGCAGAGATATCTGGAAGGTGTAGTGAGGGCATGATCCTCCTAATAAAAAATTGTACCAAAGCTGAAGTTCAACGTCAAATGGGGAATAAACTTGACAGTACATCTAGCTGAACTTAGTTCTTGGTTTCTAAGATGTAAACAAGAATTTTAAATATTTCTCTCTGTTCTCTGGTCTCAAAGTATTATAAGTATAAGTATTTCACTATAATCATTAAAACCAAAAACTAAGGAATGAACTAAAGTACGTGTAAAATGGACTCTTCGGTCGCTTTCATCGTTCTAGTGCTAAAGTGTATTAATTGATTTTATATTATTGTACTAAAATACATTTGAGTGCTCTGATTAATATTTATTTATACCATACCATGTAAGGTACTTATAGAAACTTAATTTGTTTTTAGTGCGTCATCTGCGTCAATGCAAAGGCGACGATGCAAACCTCGCCGTGTGGCCATCGAGTTGTCTGCCGGAAATGTTTCGTGAAAACTATCCAAATGGCGGTATCGCAAAGGTTACTGCCCTTGCGCTGTGTGATATGCCGGGCAAAAATTTTACGCCTAAAGCAGAGTTCATCGGGCGAAGGGCATGGACATGGCCACGGTCACCATAGCCATCATGGACATGGACACGCACATGGCCATAGCCATCTTAGCCATAAGGCCTCCTCAAGTGGGGAGCGTGGAACTGGCAACGACCGCGAAACCGGCAAGTGGTTGTTGGCTGGCTCCAGTTCCGGTTACTCCCTGGCCAAACCCTGGCTAATGCCCAGCTCAGCATCCCAGTATTCTATGGGTAGTCACGCGAGTTCGGTACCTAATTCTGCCTCGCTCTACTCCATGACGTCCGGATCGTCTTCCCTCTCAGGTTCGAAATCATTTCAAACAGTTCTTTAGTTGCCATCACTAGAAGTCAGAGACGGATTAAGCTTTCTCGGACCCCCTGCAGCAAAGTGATTTTTGAATGTTTGTAAAATAGGATATTCTGGAACTCCCAAAGGAAGTTCCACTAGAAATATTTTATTTTACCAGAATTTTTTGTTACTTTCTCGTATACGTCCCATAGGGATTGTAATCGTCCAAAAATTTGATCTCGAGATTTTGATTGGTCGTGACGTTTTGGGCCTGAATACTATTTTTCGAATTATGTCTCTGTGTCTACCTATATGTTCGTTAACACGATAACTCGACCACGCTTTAATTTAGATCAACCAAATTTCACATAAGTGAACTTTTGGTCTATTTCCGGCAACCGGAAGTGTTGTTTTACCTGAAACGTTTTCCTAAAAATCGGGATTACTTAAAAATTATTCCATTGAAAGGAGTCAAATAAAGACATATTACTTAAAATATTTAGTAAATTTACTTTCCCTATATATGTCTATACGAGAAAATAGAGGAGAGGTCAGTCCAAATTTTTTTTTTTTTTTTTTGGTTAATAATAGAGTTTTTAAATAATATACAGTCGGCAGGTACCTTCAAAAGGCCGAAACTAGGCAATAGGAGATAAAATTTTTCATTTTTTTTTTTAAATTTTCATTGTATAAAAGAGAATTAAATACTTAAATTTAGGAACTAAACATAGAATTGCGTTTGTTGTGGTATTTTCTGTTTATGATACACTTGTGTGCGTTCAACCCTCCCCCACTTAATCCGCCACTGATATAAATAATCTGACTCCCAAATTTTTTAAGTATCAGAGCCTGAAGCAATAAAAGAAAGTTTAGTGCACTCTATTATTTTGTATTAGGTTTAGTTTCTATTATTACTTCTTGGTTGAAATATAAATATTTAATCATAAATTGGATCAAATCAAATTAATCTCAACTGAATGGCAAGAATTTTGAATATTCATTATGCAACCTTTAATTAATTCTCATAGATCAATCCCAACTGTCTAAATTTTGTAAAACACGCCTGAAGACATTTATTTAATGAGTAGTAATTTTGAATAGAAACAAAAGAGAGTTAAACTCAAAAGCATCGTTTATTAGAAACGACTATAAAAGCTTTAACTCAAGAAAACAAAAACTAGATAGCATTTAGTATCGATCGTCTTATACACATTATATTATAGTAGTAATATGAAATGAGAAAATGTTTAACTTATAGAAATAAAATTTCGAGCATAATGATAAAAAAATTAGAGTGAAGAGCTCAAAGTTGAATTAACTTTATGGGCTCCACAATATCATTAAATTGAATAGGTTGAGAAGGATATGAGAGGTGAGAATGAAGAGGGGAGGATAACCATTAGGGGTGAACACTAAAAGGATATTCGAAGGAAACAATAATTATAGCAGAGGTTTCCTTTCCTCTATACAAACATTTATAATTTAAAAATTTATAGATTTTACTTGTTAAAGGATATCGGATGAATAATTTATATATGGATATTTGTTAGACTAAAATCTCTATTTCAAATTTGGAATTCTAGTTTTATTACGATCTCAAGGATTAGAGTCCTTGGACACGAGTTGGTCCATGCGTTTGCACGCGGTCCGCGGGCGAATACGTGAGGGGAGACTGACCAAAAGGGGTGGGCAAAACATTTCTTTGAATTATTCTAAATAGGAGATTTAAAAATAAGGGAGATTAAGTGGCGATTGGAGAAATTATTTCGACTTGCTCAGAAATGTTGAGAATGGCCCTTTCATCTAACAGAAATTTTCTTTAGTTCTTCTTAATACATAGCAATTAAATGATCTCTTGTCTGATCTCTGCAGGTGTGTCTTCCGTAAGCTCGGCTACCAATGGCAGTCAAGGCTCAAACAAATATGGAGCCACTGGCTCGCGAATGAATGGCTTCCCTCGACAACCAACTGGCTCCCTAAGGAAATCACAAGCGCAATCGATGAAGGTGAATAGAATGCATTCAAATATCAATTTATTTATTTATTTTTTCTTTTAAATCTAAGATTTTTCGGGATCGGCTTATAAAGAACCTAAATGACATCCTTAAACAATTCTAATTTCATTTCACTTGGACTTCATAATTATGTGCTTTTGTGAACGGAGCCAATACCCATCGTAGACATCTATAATCCCTGAAGTTACTTTTATATCATACCTCTTATTTCAAGCTAACTAGCTAATGTATTGCTATTCATTCGAGGCTTCCTCTTCTTATCATGATAATTTAAATTAAAGAACATATTCCTGATAAGAAGTTGATAACCTAATCCTCTTCTAGAGTATCTCAATGGGCGGTGAATAAGAATATTTAATTCATAATAATAATTATTAAATATTTTTTTGAAAAATCTAGATTAAATTTAAATTTGATTAAAAATTTTTGAATTGAAACATTTTACATATGCTATTTAAAATCTAAAAAGAAGCCCCTTTCTATTCATCTAGGAGAATTATATATATATATATATATATATATATATATATTTATGAACTTCCTCCACTAGAAGGAGAGAGTTTTGACTTATTTTCTTAAAAAGATAAAATGGATTAAAAAGAAGAAAATATTAAAAATAACAAGAGGAATAATTTAGAAAAAAATGTTAAGAAAACTTATGAAAATGATATTTTAGTTTTCTCAAAAAATTATTCCGAGTATAGGATACATTATTTCTTTCTTACAACAGTTGGTAATTATTTGGGTAGACTTGGGCAGTTCAGTCAATATTCGTAGCTATTTTGTTGCGTATGTGCCAGACAAAAAATACAATTAAAGAATGTGCAGGCTTTCTCCTCATACGCCCATTAAAAAGAACTTATTGTCGTGGGTTGCCTGAGTGCGGGCGTAGCTCGCTGTCTTCTGTCGATGGTGGAAAGGGCGTTTTCCGCGCTTAGGATGGTTAGGGGTTTTCAAATATAGACAAGTTTATGTCTTATTAATTTTTATTTCGATAATCATAACAATTTACAAAATGAACATTACGACCGGCCGGACTATGTCAAGTGAGAAATTCCTTTCGAGAGAGTGGGGGAAATCGTTTTATTATTTTTGAAGCTTAGCTCAGCTAAATTCAGATCTTCCCAGGAGAATTTAATATATCAGAGTCTGCACGTGTAGACTTAGATAACTTAGGTTTGCAGTTTATATGGGGACAACTTCACGCATAAGCCTGTTGGGAAATTTTAACTTTGTTTCCCGAGTTTCTTTATATGTAAAATAGATTTTCCTATCTTAAATTTCCAAAATTTGTCTTTTTCAATAGCAATGACTTCTTCACAACATTATATTGTTTAGGACAGATGTGTAAAAATAAATTTATTATATAATACATTTTTAATATTAATTATTAACTGTTTCACCCGCCTCAAATGATATTTTGTAAAAAATCGCAATATAATATTTATATCGAAAAGAAAAGAATAAATTAAGTATTTATTTTACTGGTAAGTTAAGGGGAAAGCAATTTTGGATATCAGCATTTTGAGCCTTTTTTTATCACACAAAGTAAGAGAGGTCCTTGTTCCACTGGATAGCTACGCCTTCAAGACTACAAGGAGCCTGCAGGTCGTGCTGGACATCGTTTGGCAGGACCCCGGGAAATCCTGCAGCCGGAAGGACGATTGCCTCCTATAAAAGAATTCCAACGAGAGTTCCGGTCAGGAAAGGAGCGTACAGGCTCATGCTCCACTAGAATCAGGTGCGAAAAATTTAGAAATTTTTAAGCTTGCCTATAATGTTCCAAGTAATCAGTAGATGGTGCAATTCAGTAAGCTTTCTTTGCTAGTGCATTGTCTCTGATTTTTTTTTGATATTTTAAGAATAGCTGAAAAACATCTAATAATTAAAGGAGATAAGTTTTGGAGCCTCTCATTAGATATTTAAAGATTATTGTCATTTCAACGTCGTTTTTGAGGCAGAAACTCCTTCTTCATGGAAAGCACAATGTTAGAATATATATATACTAATATAAGAAATATTTTTCAAAGAAATAGTATATATTATTATCTTGTGGTTTATTTATAATATATACTATGTCTTTCATTAGAATATTTCTTATAGTCACAATGATTTTATTTTTTTATATTTTAGCACTCTACTATCTTGAAGAAGGAGGTTTTCTTCCACCAAAACGGAATGATATCCAATGAAACCAAGGCGAAAAAAATTTGGCTTCTTTTATTTATTTTGTCTGCAAATTGTCGCCGGCCTAACCAACACACTACATATTTATATAAGCATTTTAGTTTTAAAAGAGAAATATCATCAATCGTCACAAAATAATAAAGCATATGTTTATGAAACAATTTTTAAAAATAATATGTATTATTTGCTCGAATATTTTTTCTTATTCTCTCTTCTTAGTGTTAGATATCCATCTAGCGATGCGTAAACTTACATAAATAATTGCATTTCGTAATGTAAATAAAAAAAAGTTTAATTAAAAAAATTGAGTTCGATACCTCAGAAATTGAATTGGCTTTCTGAAGCTTTGCTGGCTGAAATTGAAGAGCATGAATAATCAATAGAATAGACTCAGCCAATTAGTGCCTCCGATTAGTCGCCATTTTGTCAAAGTGTCACTTTTATCTTCCCGTTCCTAACTTCGCAGATGTGCTCAAAAGATAGTGACGCAATTGGAGACGCCACTTCTGCAAGCTTCTTCCTCTTCATATTTTCGATCACCGCTCAAACCATCCAACAAAGAGGACAAACGTAAAGGAGATAAGAAGAAAGAAGATAAGAAGACCAAGGAGGATGAAAAGTCAGAAGAAAAAACGAGCAAAAAATCCGAGAAAAAAGATGGAAAAAATGAAAAGAAATCAGATAAGAAAATTGAGAAAAAAGACGAAAAAAAAGATGTGAAAGTGGATAAGAAAGAAAATAAAACCGAAAAGAAAGAGAGCAAAAAAGAAGTGAAAACAGAGAAAAAAGAAAGCAAAAAAGAGGCCAAAGCAGAAAAGAAGAAAGAGAAAAAAGAAACAAAATCAGAAAAAAAAGAAAAAGAATAAATGGATTTTAGTATAAAACAAAAGTGTATTATATATTGAAATTTGTAAATAATTCAAATATAGCGATTGTTATAAGTAGGTTTGTTGATAAATTAACACCTCGTAAACAAAACAAAAACTAAAACAAAAAAAAAAAATTAGAAATATTTTCGAAATATTCCGAAGCGAAGGGATTTCCAAGCGACCGTGAAATTTTGAAAATTTAGCACTTCGCGTTTCAGCACCTGCAACCCCACATCTCCCCTTTTTTTTTTTTTTTTGTTACCGCATTTCCCCATTTGATCAGCAAAAAAAAACACAAAACAAAAGCAAAAAAAAATTTTCGTTAAATCTCGAATAACAGTTTCATAATAAAATATAATCGCATTTACATATTTAAAATAGATATTCATTTTGTATATATCTATATATAAGCTACTATATATATATATATATAAATATATATATTTATGTGTATATATATACCTATTATATAAATATTTTTATATAGGAAAATTAAAAAATTTAATATAAAAATGTTATTTGATACAAGTTTTTAGAATCCTTACTAATATATTTTAGTATAGTATTCTTTGCTATACGCCAATATATTTCGTTTTTATAATTTAAAAAGAAAGAAAGATGTAAGTAAACACAAGTCCAGGGGAAAAACAAAACTTGACAAGAATTTTAAGAAAAATTTTATACCACTATGGTTCTTAAAGGGCTGTCTTTTTTGGATAATTGAATAACATTCTTGAAATAGGGGTCACTCTAATTCTCTCTTAATGGTCAAAGGAAGAAAAAAATTTCTTTGGAAAAAGCTTATAGTAAACATCAAAATAAGATCCAAAATAATTGGACATAAATCTTCTTAATTTAATCCTTCTAAGAAAACATTTTTAAATACAAACAATGGCCAATAACTGCCAAAAAAGTGAAATAGTTAAAAAAAAATGCTCTAATTTTGAGAATGCTTTAAAAAAAAAATCGTTAAAAGAGTCGATTGACGTGCGAATGTCAATTTTGAATTTCCGCCCAATATGAGGTCATGGGTTTGATATCCATCCCCATCACTAAAGGAGGAGACGGAAAGCGACCGAAACGCCGCCATTACGAGTTGCATGTGTTTTTACATTGGGATTTATAGATAAACAATTCCTCAACAACATTAGCATGTCCAAAAAGATCCCCAGGGCCTGTTAATAAAAAAATGAAAAGAAAACGATTAGAACAGAGAGGATCATTTCTTTAAAAAATTTTATTATTTTTTTCACTTTCAATTTTTTTTTAACTACTCATGATTGTTTTTCTTCTTTTAAAATTTATTTTTGATCTTTCCTATCAAAGATTTTGTTTACATGTCGAATGGACTGGGCAAAAGAGATATCTCATCTCTCACTTCTATACCTAAGCACACTCATTGGAAAAATGTGTCTGTGATATTAAAAATAACAAAAGCAATACAACATGCTATAACGGATTTGCAATACAACCCAAATGACCGCCAATTATCACACATATATCCTTAAAAAAACTCACTTTAGTTCTAAGATTTGCTCCTTTTTATGAGTTTTTATTTTTTGTTCTTTATTTATTTTGGAAAGTGATTTCGAATAAAGTTTACAAACTTATAATTAAAAAAATGCAATTAATAACGAAGGAGTAAAATCTTATTTGGGGAAAGGGATTAAAATATAAATACTTCATTTATGTAGCCTCTATGGTGTATGGTTATAGGTTGTAAAAAAATTGATTACTTAATTTTTTTCATTATTATTTCAGCAAATTTTTTTCAAATCTTTATTTTCAAAATATTATACCTTTGCTTTTAAACAAAAAACAAAACAATTGAGATAGACTGCGATATTCTTTTTGAAAAATGATCGTTATTTAACTCACTTGTAATTAGGCCTAATTGTTAAGCTATTTATGAATTATATTATATTATTTATTATAACAGGTGCGGAATATTTACAGAATTATTTTAAAATATTTTTTTATGAACAGATTGAAATTCCTCAGTCGTAAAATAAAGAACACGTTTATAGTCCCTTGCAAGAGAAATAATCATTGTGCCCTTACTGGCCTCCTTCGTCACTGGGTGTGTAATTTGTCTAATTGTCTAATTGAGAGATATACACGCTAGAGTAGAAAGGAGCCATAAGACTTACGTTAACTAAAAGTTCAGCATTTCTCTTCACAATAGGCTACAAACGTGTCCTACTTATTTTACTACAATATAATAAAAAAAGTTCTGATCAGCTAATAAATTCAAAGAAAACGGCAAAATTTTTTAAAAAATGAGTCAGTTTTTGCTAATCGACTGCTTATTTTCTAATTGTTTTTTTTAATTAATTAATTTCTCAAGGACATAATTGATCGCTAACTAACTAGCCCGATCACTACATGCAATGCAATGGCAATCGGTCAAAATATTTAGGCTTGTTTCCGATTTCACAAGTTTTTTTTTTTTTACATTTTTAAAATAGTAGTGGATAAATTAATGGTCGTTCCTTAAAAGTATAAAATAAGTATCCAAATCTTGACACCACTAAAAACAAAATTTTTATTGTCACTTTGAGAGAGACTTTTCAACTTTTTTGACAATAAAAAATGTGTAGATAGTATTTTCATGTTCTGAAAACATATCTGGTGGCGGATCCACTACTCAACAAATATTCGATGAAGAATTAAATTTTTTTTTTAATATTATTTCTGTGACGCTCTCCCCCTCCCCTTCTCCATCAGTCAATAATAATCGAGTCTCAAAATGTGACCCTAAAAAGTCCTGCTCTGCTTTTATTTTAAAAATAAATAAACAGAGCTATAGGGATATAATATTTTTTTTAATGTTACAATTATCCAGAGTGCTATAGGTCAAGTTTTGAACGCTTCTCAGGAACCTTGTATGTATATTTAGTAACAATTCAATATTTATTCGTACATAATATTAGAGAGAGTTTAATAAAATATTAAAAAGTACTAATAAATAATTTTTAATTTATGTACATAAATAATTCGCTCGTGGCGTATTATCGAACTGGGATTAAAATACTAACTAAAGATAAAGGGAAAAAATGAATTTGAAATTTTTGATATTCTAAATGACCTCGAGATTGATAATTAAAATAAAATCAAAGAAAGTACTTCGACTGCGTCGAAATTTCCAAAAAGCCCAAAGCTATTTGTTGGCCTAGAGCTAGCTGATTTGATTGAAGGTAAATAAAATTTACAATTATGGGAACGAAAACATTTGGAGTACAGTTTGTGATAAATATACTGTCTCTGTCTTTAACCTGTCTGATAGGCCTAACTTTGGAGATAATTTGATTATCCTTGGTTATATAATCATAAGTCATAAATAAACCTATTAAATTTCAATCAAATTTCATATAAGAATATGAATAAATAGGATTATTTATTTTTTTATACTCGCGTTGTTTAATAAACGACCTGTGCCGAGCTTTCCACCATTCAAACCTCAACTTCTTGTTGGTTTAAAGCAGCCCATTCACTTTCAAACAGGTCGTATGAGCTGTGAAAGTGTGTCCTCAACCCCCTCAGGTTTGAGTTGTAGCAAGTGGTTGGAAGAACCGTTTAAGGTTCGCAGTATTAGCCGTCGTCTAAGCCTGGTGACATTCTAGTTATTAACTGTCGTTTGACAACTGTATGCATTCACTCAAACCTTACGACCGGTTTGAAAATGAATATGTCACTTAAGGTTTTTCCTGCTAGTTTCTTGGAATGGGGTAATTTCAGAGCTTCTCAGTAAGTTACTATTTACTCTATTTTGAGAATAATCCACGCATGCACAGTTACTAGGAAAATCATTTTGTACTCATGCATCAGAATGTTGTCAGATTGAAAATAATATAGAATACAAACTCAACATTTAATTGATGTTTTAGGCCTATATTTTTTATTCGAATATAACTTTGGACTCTGAAGTATGTAGTTTTGGATGATTACTTGACAAAGTGACAGCGATAATATATTTGTCAATCACTGGACAACAAGAAACGAAAATTATTTTTCTTATAAATTTTATATTTATTTACTTCTTAAGAAATCTTTAACCTAAAATTAGATGAAAACTATTTAGGTGACATTAACCTCTTTGTTTTTTACAAATATCCATTATTTTAAGAAATCCTTTGAAATAGCCCCAAACGTGGCTCTAAAGTTTCTTAAAAATTTTATCACTTTATATAAATAAAGATCTATAATAAAAAAATATATTGGATTCTTATCTATTCTTCTTCATCATCTTTCAGCCTCATTAAAAATAATTCCAACTTCAGGTATATGTATAAAAATATTTATTAGTAATATTATAATCGAGGTTGTCTTTAGAATTGTGGTAGAATTTAGAATAATATATTCAATAATGTTTCTAATGAAATATTTTTATAAACATAAATACTGAAGATTAATTGGAATATAAAATTTTGGCTATATATCCAATAAAATAATTAATTCTTATATTCCTATTTTACATATTATTGAGAAACATATGATTATAGGAATATTCAAGTTCGGTTAATATAAACAAATACTCATAAATAAATAATGGTCAGGGCCGTCGGTCGGCTGGAGGGAGTGCGACGAGCTCGGGCGGGACAAAAAATCAAATACACAAATAAATATCTTTATATGTTTATAAATAAAAATATAATAAATCCATCTTCCCATTTCCTGGATACTAGGATGTAACATTTTCAATAGACGGCTCTCATTAAATTTTTTATGAGATAAATGGGATTATAAAAAATTTAAAAAAAGAGTGTGTGAATAAAATAATAATATATTAATATATATCATAATCCGCAAATAATTTTTATTGGGTCTAAACCACTGGATAGGACACGCATCTGTCTGAAGGGATCGATGTGTGCTCTCGTTGCAGTTCATTGAAATAAAATTTCTCTGGAATTTATGAGACATTTCAGTTGCCTTTTCAGAAGTATAGCTCTCGCGGCTCTATGCCCAATTAAATGATTAATTCTTATATTCCTATTTTACACATTCATTAACAATATCTATACAAATCATTTGAGGATGAGGGTTCACTTAAGAAAATAGGTATGTGAAAAAAATTTTATTTTATTATTTATATATTATCTTTTTTACTTCTTTGTCCAAAATAATTAATTAAAAAGGCGAACCAGTATTTTAAAGAAAGCCACCTGCTGAGCAGGCTGCAGAAATAAACTTATCTAAAGTGAGCATATTTCTTAATAAAAAATTTTCTTGTTTTGAGGCCTGATGAGGGTTTATAGACCGAAACTATATAAATTCAGTCGCCAAATAAATCATAAATAATAAAAAAATCATAAATTTTTTATTATTTACACAAACATCGTAATTGACACTGTAAACTTCACAAGAAATTTGTAATATTTTATCCAACATGTCCTCCGGTATTTTAATTATAAAAATAAAACACTGCATATTTTGGTGATTATTATTATTATTAGTATTATAGTAACATAAGACTATATAGCAGAATTGGACTTAAATATACAAAGTGAAATATTTATTTTTTTTAGATTTTTATCTTTTATCCCTTACCCTTACTTGCTAATTAATACTTACTAAAATGTTTTTGGTAAATCATTTTCCATTCATGTAACTCCAAGAGGTGGTCTTTACCCCCCATCCCCCTCTTCATATAATTTTTTTAATCGCTTTTTACTTGCTTTGTCTGTCCTCTTATCTGTATCTAGAATATATAATCAAACTGAACTAGATATCCGAAATTTTGTATACAAGTTCACTTTCTTTGGCAACAGTTTATAGTTAAAGAAGGCAAAAATTTTCAGGTGTACTTCATTTGAAATTCAAAAAATATCTCTTTAATTATTTACATTAGTAAAATTATACACATATATAAAATTGTTCTCTGAACGTGATCTGAGGCAAGCAGCCAACAAAATAATACTATTTATTTTCGTCGACGTTTCGAATGCACATCGCGCTCATCATCAGGACGAAAATAATGTTATAACTTAAGGTGAAAAATGATTTACATGCAAATACATTTATAGTTGTCGATGACAAACAAATGCATTTGTATATAATACAAAATCATATCACGTATACGAAAATAAATAGTATTATTTTGTTGGCTGCCTGCCCCAGATCACGTTCAGAGAACAATTTTATATATATGTATAATTTCATATGTATAATTTAATGGGTCAAGACAAAAATTAAATAAGGCCCAATGGATACTGAAAGACGAATGCGGCTGGCCACCGCAGATCATTTTCAAAAATCTCCACAGCCATTCGACTTCTTATTGAAAACTGTTCTATTCATAATTTTAAACATTTGTTCGAAAAATTTCTGTAACTTTTACAAAACCAATTTAAAGAGTAATAAAAAATTCATAAAATACTATTGCTAGCGATTGCAACACCTTTAATGGCCAACGCGATAAGCTCTGAAAAATTTTGTTTTAATTTATACTTATGTTGAAAAAAAAAATAAATAGGTTTAAAAAGTACAAAATAAAAATAGAAAAAAATTTAAAAAAAGAGGAAAATAACTTTTTGCCTAAAATTATTGAATATTTAAGATAAAAAAAATTAAGCGTAGGCTTTATCACTAATGGAAAATTAAATAAAATATTTAATTAGCGCCCACGCTTTTATTCTTTGTCAAAAATATTCAACAATTTTATACAAAAAGTTATTTTCCTTTTTTTGGTACATTCTAAATAAAAGCGTTTTTGTAAAATTTATTTTAATTTTATTTTTCATTCATTTTAATGAAATTGGATATTAACCTTCTCCCTGTTATAATTGTTTGAACAACGACTTCATATATTCTAAGGGTAGATTTCGACCCCTTCATTATCATTCGATGGATTTTCATTTAAAATTTAATTATGAAATATTTGTTAAAAAATATCAAGATCATTAGTAAGAGAGATCACCTCCTATCTATTATCATCCGAAATGTCACATGAGAGCACACATCGTGGTTGTTTAGCCACTGGCCATGGCCCACCCTTCGTTGTAGTAGACCCATTGACACTTTGCTGATAATGTTATATTTGTTATAAATGCCAATGTTCTTATTGAGTAGGATGAAAATGAAATGGCCTCTGGCCTTTTCCTTTACATTCCACTTTGTTCTCAAGAATGCCAAAATCCAAGTTGAATTCCTAGGCACCTAGTCATGTGATAAACTTGTTTATTTGTTAGACCTTAGAGGCTGCCCTTTTATAAACTCTTAGGCCTTTTTCACACACTGCTCATTTTTTTAAGTTAAATCTCAAATATCAAAAAATTGATAAATCCAATATACCTATTAATATATTATATATTGAATATAAAATTTTCATTTCTAAGCCAACAACAAAGGAAGGGACGAGATGAGAATGCGGGATAGGACTTTTAACTCTAAACACCAATCACTCTCTACTGTTACAAAGGAGAGAACTTTTTGACGATTGATTCTATAAACTAAGCAACTTGCATCGGAATCAAATTCATTCAGAAATAAATAATTTTCTTTCGGGGAGAGGCACACGGGTCCTGCTAATCCCTAAAAAAATATTCTACTTTTATATTAATAATTTTTAATAACAAATTAGATGGGTGTGCCAAATGATTTAAGGTTTTAAATTATAATTAGGCCAAAATAATTGTAGAAAAATATTTATACCGAATATTAATCTCTCTCTCTCATCCACGCCATCATAATGTATCATATTTATGTCTGCCTATAAATAATTCATTATCATAATTGTGATATATTTAGATTGATGAAAGAGTGTTAGATTAATATTTTATAAAAATTTACCTTTTTATTTAAAAATTTAAACAAACAAAAAATTTGTTGTTTTACAAATTAAATAAATTTCTTTGAAATCAAAATTTTTCTCGATGAATTCAATTATTATACGTATTTACTCAGTAAATTAATAATAAAACTATTAATAAATAATCTTTAAAGTATTACTTAGAGCTTGTTATTAGTAAATGGGCCACACGCATTGCAAAAACTTTTTCTATAGATTATTGCTGAAATAATAGTAAAAATTAAAAAAAAAAATTATTTAAGCCCTAAAATTAATGAGTTTTTTATTTTTAAAAATAATTATACTGGGAGAGAGAGAGAGAATGTGTGTGTGTAATTTTTGAATTTACAATATATTTTTTACATCAATTAGCAAATGCTTTAGTGAAGGGACTCTTCATCTTCTAATAGGAATTATCAAGCTGTTTGTTGATATACTAAGAGAGATATTTATTTTAAATATTTAATTCTGGTGCTCCGAAGACACCGTTCAAAGCGACGCGAGCCTTAGGATTCACTGGTTCCAGTGAAGCAGCGCACACACATCTTTTTATCAAAATGCTATATGTCCCCTACTCCATTCTCCCAATGTCTCTCAGGAGTCACGTCAATTTGGACGCTCATAGCCTGACTTGACTTCTTTCCTATAATAAATAAACAATATCTATTTTACTTTATCTTTATTAAGTTTACATAATAACAACTACGAAAGCTCCAACTCCAAAATTATTTCTCTTTTTACTTTCTCGAATACGTAGTAGGTATCAAAATCATCCAAAAATTTGATTTCGTGATTGTTCTTGATGTTTTGTCCTCTTGGATTCCAAAAATACTATTTTTCCAAATATGTCTGTGTGTCTGCCTGTGTGTAAGTAATAACTCGAGCACGCTTTAATGTAGATGAACCAAATTGTACATACGTGCATTACAGCAAAATCATAGATCTCTATCAAATTTTTTTCACTATTTTCTTTGAAATTTCGTGTTGTTTCTTTAGTGTTTTTTTTTTTTTTTTTTGTTTTTAAGAGGGCTCTAAAAATAATTAAAATTTTAGAGGAAAAACTTGAAAAAGTCTTATGTTTTAAAATATGCAATCTTAAAATTTTGATATTCATAAATGGTTTAATTAATTTATTAAACGATTACAAAAGTACATTCTTTAAGTGCCCGCATAAATTAATTTTTCAGGATACCTAACTACGTCTTTTATTTAAAATAAAATTACTTTTCAATATAAAAATTACCTAATTTTATAAATTAACGATTAAAACGAAATATTCCATATTACGTTCTAATTAAAAAAAATTTCAAAAAAATAAATTAATTTTAAACATTTTTATTGTGATTATTTTTAATTCTTATTCTGGCTGAAATGCCATCTTGATTTATATTTATTTATGGTGCAAGAGTTGAAAATATTTTTTTCTTTATTGATATTTAATTAGATTTTAATAATTATTTATTTAATTGAATTTGATTAACAAGTCGGCAATTTGAAAGTTAATCAATTTAAATCATGAAAATAATTAAAAGAAAAAAATTCAATTAAACTGCACTTGGAAATTAATTTTAATCACCCAGCGGGTAAATGACTGGGAACAGCGGGCAATAAATATTCAAGGTAAAAAAGTATCTCCTTTTCTAAATAAGATAATATTTGAACTTTTCTCAGAGTGCTAAGTAGTGCTGTTGCTGTCTTTGCAAGATAGCACTTCACATTCGCCAGTATAGACTAAATTCTATTGATCTGCCATTGAATCCTGGATAAGGCCTGAGTCATAGGCTCATTAAAGCCAATTAAAGTAAAATCTTTTTCATTTGGAAATTTAAATAACTTTAGAAAATCTTATTTGATGAATGGTATTTAAAAATTATCCTATTCTTAAATTAATTTATTTCTAAATAGAAGGTCATTATATTTGGGGAAGGAAGAAAATAGAAAAACATTGTATTTCCAGTTTGTGCACTCATTCTTATTCTAGCAGAAATGCAATTTTGCGACCGCTGGGAATGCGACAACAATTTGCTTTAATTATCGTTTGAATCATTGTCATATTCCTAAACTTTTTTTGGAAGTGAAGCTTTCACAGTTGCCAATATCAATAATAAATAAATTATTTTTTGATTTCAATGGCTTGTTTATTTTAAATACAACACTTCGGCCACTCTCCAGCTACAAATCACAAAGAAATGTTAGATATAGAGGTATACAATTTACATTTACAATTTCGTATTGTACATCTCAATATATAACTCCCCCTGTGATTTGTAGTGGCCGATATTTTGTATTTAATACAAACAAACAAATGTAAACATTTATTAAACTTTCTACACATTCATAAAGAAATCTTTTTGGCGCAGTGCATGCACAGTAGCTTTCTGTATATTTACAGTATGTACAGTGCGTCTGTGTCTCAGTCATTTTAGACACTGCATCAATGGACACTCGTATGTTCCGGACCTTAAAAATCTCCAAAACAGAACAACACCAACAACCAATGTAAAATTTCTAAAGATTATAAATTATGACATTCTATGCCCTTAGGGCCTATTTAAATTTATTCACATTCAAATTCGAATCCAAATTCTTTATTTATCGTTACAAGAGCAGCAAGTAGCAGTTTGGGTGGGGAAAGTTTTTGTTGTTGGGATTGGGGCCTATAGACTCATACTTAAATATAATTTAAAATAAATTTTCTCTCTCTCTCTCTCTCTCACACGTATTAAATATTATATATTTCGTTTCCGGGGCAAATTAAATAATTAATGAGATTAGATTATATATCTTATTCTAACAAAGAATTTAATCCACTTGAAATGTGTCATTTTTTTAATTTCGAAATTATATCATAACTTATCAATCAATATATATTTATAATTTTTTTCCTTAGATATAATATTTCGTTTCATCTTTCAAAAAAGTTGTTAAAAAAATTTATCAAAATTAAGATTATTTTCTTAAAAAAATCTATTATTCAGCAATAATCTCCATCTTATCTAGATATATATATATATATATATATTATTAATAAAGGAACTTAAAGCTTTATTTATTTTATCATACATAATTCTAGAAAATTTTTATTATAAAATTAACGAACAATATATTTTTATTATAGAATTAAATCAAAAATATAAAAATCAAAATATCTTATATTTTCTTTCTAATGAGGGATTGTTTATTAAAAAAAATACTCGAATTTTTTTTATATAGACAAACCAACGAAAATAAAAGTTCCAACACTTTCTGTGATTACTTGTTATCGTCCTAAAATCTAAATACTATTAAATAAAAAGATAATTATTCGCCTTATCTCTCATTAATTTTCATCATTTTTTCTATTTTCCAATAAATTTCTCGTCCCTTCCGAAAAAATTAAAAAATAAATAAATAAATAACATAGCAAAGTAGCCTTGACGGAATTAACGTCCAATAAATAATAAATTTAATAAAATATCAGAAAAAAAAAAATTAAATAAAATTAGTATAGTACTCTAACCTATTAACAAAAATGCTGGCAATAATATAGTATATTATAAATTTATAGAAATAATAATATTATTTGACTTAATCACCTAAACAAAGTTATTATTATTATCTTTATTATTAATCTTACAAAAAATAAAAAATAAACATCCATGGCTGTTAGTAAATTTAGATAAATTATTTGCATTAAAAATAAGAATATTTATTCGGTTAAGACCTAGAATTGTTAAAAATCAAAAGTCTATTTTGGTAGATATTTGCAGCCTGTGGCTGCAACACTCTTAATAAATGTGCTAGTTTTAAGAGTAGTTGCCCTAAGCGATCCATTCAATTAATGTAGTTTGAAGTAACCTTGAATCTGTATTGAGTTACTCTCTCTCTCTCTCTCTCTTTCTCTCTCTTACAAAAAATTAATTAAAAAAGAATAAATAAATAAAAAATTTTAATATTCTTATGAAAAGAGAAAAAAA
>JAAAKE020168247.1:0-11606 GCA_010014785.2 Anisolabis maritima
AAGACCAACACCAGCTAAAGAACTGGCAGCTGTGATACACATTCTTTTGTGCATTCATAATAATAATAATAATAATAGAGAATATGTGTGGAAGGTGTCGTTTTTATTACCCTGTCAAATGTTAATTGTATTGAATAGTAATTTGAAAATTTGAAAATACATCTTGAAGCTGATAGCCTCTAAAATTGTCCACTTGGGAGTGTTATGATCATAGCTAAAGCATTTGCTACGCTTAGCTATGCATATTTTTAATAATTTTTCTATAATTATTCCAAAAGCTTTTTTTTGTGATTTCTTATTTTTCATAGCATCTTCAATATTTAGAGGTAATATACGATATAAAAAATTTCCAAGTTATTACTTTTCCGCGAGGAACAGATGGATATTCTGCTATAATAATTATATAATAATGCTAATATATATATATATATATAATTTTTAGACGAGTCATTACAAGAAGAGACTTGGGCAGGACACTTAAAAATACAGGCGGGAAGCAAATATTCCCATTTAGAGCCACAAAGTCATTTACCTTCTTCTTAACCTAACAGAATGTCTTCAAGCAATATATATTTTTTAATCCTATAAATTTAATTTTATAATGAATTAATAATTTAGAAGTATATAAAAATAATGACGCGGTAATGGGTAAGCTTCACATTAGCCCCCCCCCCCCCCTACTCTAAGTTCATCTTCTTTTTGTCTGACTATATTTTTAATCAAAATAATCATTCAAAAGAAAAAGTTATTTAAGATTGTTTTTTGTTTCAATTAAAAATATAGAACATTTCCATTTCCTCTTATAAATTTATAAATATGTTATTAAAAATTTTCCTAGTAATAATTTTTTTTTTTTCATATTTATTAAAGAATTCTGGAGGAGTATTTTATTGAAATAATAATAATAATAATAATAAAAAGAGTCACTATATTAAAGTTGCTTTTCATTTCAAAGGGTATTTGTATTTTCTCGTTTCTCTTTCTCTTTCCAGTTTTCCTTTTTTTTTCCCTCCTTTTTTACTTGTTAGTTCAATCAAAAATATCTCTAGATATATTGAATACGTTTCCATTGGGTGTTGTTCCCTCCACGACCATCCCGTTGCTGAGTCCATTAGCGTTCACTCCATTGTCATGAACTGGCAACAATGGGACAACTCACTCCCCTCCGAGTGGAGTCGACCTCACCCAGAGTTGCTACTCCATGGGACAAATAAGAGCCCTACAGTTAATGCACAATACAGCCACCCTCTCCAACACAGCCAGAAGCTTTTCCTTATATAGAGAGGGAATAACTAGCGAGAATTAGATTCTATACTTTTATGGAGAATTGAACAAATAGGATTGAATACACATGAAATGTTATAAAAGAAAATATAATTAATGAATTGAATGCACAGATAAAATTTTAATATCAATTCATTCGACCGTAAGGTCCTATAGAGGATTAAAGAGGCCCCAAGAAACAAAAATCCTTCTTAATATGATAATTCAAAATGAGCTCTCAAAAACGCCAATTTACACTCGAACTCCAAACTAGTTTGGATTGAAAATTTTTGGTAAAATGCCTAAAGAGAAAATATTTTTATCTTCCTTTTATTGGATATTTAAGATAGGCTTATAAGGCTCAGCTCTCAATAAAATGAATAAATTTTTCTAATTAAGTTAAAAGAAATTTTGGACATTTGCCTGAGTTTATTCTTATCTTATTTAGTTTTTTGTTTATAGTAAAAAAAAAAAAACTTTTTTTGAAAATGAAATTTCGCACTTTAAAATGATATCTCGAGATAGTAAATTAAGCCCAAAAAGATAGCTATGAAGAATAGTCAAAGGGAAATTTGACTAAAGCAAATTAATTATAATAATTAATTAGACCTAAATAAACAAAAAGAAGTTTCTTTAAAAAAAAAATCTGCACGATATTCATTGATTATAGTCTTTTTTTTTTTATAATAATAAAAATGTCAGGAATTTTTTTTATTTAAAATAATATCAAATTTTTATATTTTAATCGTTTCTGTTATATGATATGCAAATATTTTTTTATAAGACTTTCTTCGCAATATTCGGAAAAGGATTTATTTAGGATTAATCGCGTGTGTGTGTTTATATGTCTTGTTGAGACTTAATTCCATATGCCTATACAATTGTTACGGGAAAAAAAAAATCGGACAGTTTTAAACGAGAAATTTCAAATAACTGTCAGCTCAGAAAAGGATCTCTAAAAAGAGAAGGGAGGAAACAACAAAAAAAGAGAAATGAATCGTCCCTTGAAGCAAAATTTTATTTAAACAAACAAATAAATGTTTTTTATGATAATAAATATGGAATAATTAAAAAATATTCCTTAAAGGGTTGCTGATGATGCTAAAATGATAAATTTTAATAATGATTTAACTATGGATCTGTATTGTATTCGCTTTTATTATAATCCATAAGGCCACTTCGCTCGCTACGGTTACATGTAATGGAAAAATAAATAAGCCCAAGTTCTAAATGTTTTTTAAATCTTCGAGATCTGAGGCAATATGTCTTTTAAGTAATAAAAAAAAATATATATAATATTCCTAACCCTATTTTGAATCAAGTACTGGAAAATTTTAACCATGAGGATTTTGTACAGGTAATTAAAATTTTTTGAAAAATGCAAGAAATTTTATACATAATATATTTTTTTTAAATTATTTTATTAATTTGTCACGTACCGGTAGCTTGGGATTCGAGTACCGGTACCGGTACGAGTATCACAGGGACCACCGTTGTTATAAACGATACCGGGAATTCGTCCAGATTTATTTAAATTAATTGGTAGCCAATGGAAAACGAACTGACCATTAGATCATGAAAGCAAGAGGGGGCGAAGGGATAGGAGCTAGTCTAAGTTTTCAAAAGGATTATGGAATCTTTTAAAGGGATTAATCAGATAATTGTTTTTTTATTTGATTAAGCAAATAAGTTCAGCAAAAAGGACAAACTTTTTTTTATATTTTTCAAAAATTGTCTTTTATTCCGTTTTCTGAAATATTGGATATTCGCCTGTTTAAGTTGGCTAGACATCACATGAGGTTCTGTTCTCACTCAAACCAAAAAAATTTTTATTAAGTCCCATGCCCGAGAGGTTAAAGATATTGACATTGTCAATATTGATAATCTTAAAAGCTAAGGGATATGGGTTCGGAGCCCAGGCAGTCCGATGTAAATTTATTTAAATCATTCAGATACCATTTTTGTAAATAAATGTGCCTGGATGATCGTAATTAAAATAAATGTATATTGTTTCAAGTCTTCAGACGCCAAAAGGACAAAAAAAATTAGTATACCTTTTTAATTCCAACATGAAGGCAAAATCGTAAAAAAATTCCTTAAATGAGGAGAAACCTTTGAGCATTTAATATCCTCCCAAAAGTAATTGGACAATCTGTATCTTTTGTTTCGTCTTAATTGATAATTAGAAGACCTTAAATTAAAAATCACAATGTTTTACCTATTATTATATTTATTATTATTTTTATTATCATTTATTATTATTATCGGATAGGTCTTCTAATTATCCAATAAGACGAAACAAAAGATCGTCCAATTATTTTTGAGGGGGATAGTCGTAAAATGTTCTGATCATTCCAAGGATTGAAAGTAGTGTATTAGCTAGCAGCTACTCCAAGGACTCTTCATTTTATTAAATGATTTTATAGTATTAATATTGAATCGAATGATAAAAAAATATTTATTTAGCAAGATATTAATTTTGTTAGTTTTGAGGTGAGGAGTTTGTTGTGATATATATTAAATTAGTAAATAAACCTATTCAGATAAATGTTGTTTAATGAAATACTTAAATTTTTTATTCTATTCTAAAATAAACATGAATCGTGAAGACTATAATTAAAAAGTTAAAAAGAACATGAACAGAACAAATGTTTAAAAATAACAACTTGAGAAGAAGAAAAAACTTTTATGATTACATCTTTTAAGGTGCGTATTTAAATAGACTCATTTGAAGTTTCTAAATATTCAAAATAACGAATTTGTAATTCATTTCCTTTATTAAATAATCACTAAAATGGAGAAGTTGTAAAGTCCAGATAAACATCACCAGGATTGAAAATAAGCTAATTTGATATTATAATAAATGTGTTGAAAAGAAAGTTGTTGCTTGCTGAAAAGAAGAACTGAATATATTTTAATTTATCCCGATTTTAAGAATTAAATATTAAGCAATTGTGAACGATAAACTTAGTTTACATTATTAATAATTATTTTTGCTTCGCACACTCCCACTTTCTCAACAGAATCGGAAGGAGAAGTATTGAAATCGTGAAAAATTTCCGTTTTCTCTTTTCAGTAATTATCAAAATATAGCATTAGAAGAAATAAATACAAAATCTAAGAGCACTCTCAATAAAAAATGGTCATATGTTCGTCTCTGTTAATGAGATAAAAGAATTAGCCAAGGCTTGTGAAGCCAATTATTAATTTATTGCAGTGACCCTGACGTTTCGGCCCCAGGTCTAGGCCATTTTCAGAGCCAGCTGGCAATAATTAATAAGTATATTTCTTCTTTAGAGACAACACCGAGCATTTATGGAATACCTAAAGCAAAATAAAAAGAATCTAATTTTTTGAATCCATCACCATCAAATCAACATCCACAACTCTTTGTTAATACAGAAAGGAACATAGACAAGAGAATGACAGCTGAAAAATGCTTTATTAAATACTACAGTGACAAAGCAATTAATTTTCAAATAGATTGTTCTAGTCTAAACGGATGCTCTGTAGCCCTTTTATATGAGACAATAGATCGATGACTTTAAATATAATATCACTAAATAACAATAAACATACAATGTCAATTTGCCGATCAATTTGATTTTTAGATAGTATAATTGACAAAAAATAATTTTTTTTTTATAAAAAAATTTGAGAAATATCAATATTAATTAATATAAGGAAATAAATATAAAATTGAAATAAACCAGTCATTCATCACTAACACACTCACTACTTTACATCGTTGTTTTCGTTTGTTATATGTATTTCAAATACATGCTGGCCGCCTTTGGGGAAATATTAAATGTAAGATTTAATTTCCCCTATTTCAAATTTGTATTTATTTAGAATAACAATAAATATATATATGTTATAGTGGATTGAAATAAACAAGCAAACGTTGTTCGTTAATTGTGAGTTTTTATTGAATATCCAAAGGCTGCTGGTTATATTTTAAAAAGGAAAAAATATTTTTTATAAGTCCATTTTTTTAAGTTTATTTCTGCATTTGTGGCCATTTAGACTCCGTTTTTATTTATTTATATTAATTGATAGCCAATATAATATAAATAAATTTTTATCGCTCAGGACGGGAAGCGAACCAATGACCTTTACTTCTACACCAAAGAATAGGGTATAAATCTCAATGAAAATTAAATTGTTTGTTTTATTTGATTTGTTGAGGAAAATAAATAAAAATTGACTCACCGGTTCAATGGTTGAAAGAAACTCGATGTTACCCTCCTCCTCTTTCACCCACAAAATTAATAAATATTTTTTAAATAATTTATATTCGATTATAATATAAAAATAAAATACCCCTTTAATGTTAATGCCGCCCTTCTGGTCTGCTCCGCTGTTGCTAGCTAGTACCAATTTGGAGAATTTTATTTTATTTTTTTCAAAGTTTATTTTCTAATATATGTATTATGTATTAGTTACGTTAAAAAATATAACATTTATTTTAGTTAATTATACGAATTTAAATTAGGGAGGCTAAACCTCTAAAAATTAATGTTGTATTTTAAATATGCCTATATAAAAAATTCAAATAAGAAAAGAAATAGGCTTACCAACAAGAATTAATGAAATATGGATTCATAAAATAGTGAAAAAGTATTTAAATTTTTAAAGATCAACAAATATAGAAAAAATTAGGAGAAAAAAAAATAAAAGTCAAGAAAGAAAATTAAAGAGAAGGGAATGATTTTTTTTTACTTTCGTTTGACTTTTATTAGTGTATAATTATAAACTTATTGTAAACAACAACTTGTAAGGGCACTAAAGCCGAAATTGTTGAATACTCTATTAAACATTAAATAATAATGAAAATTCTAAAGGGTTTTTGTTTATCATTTGACAATATAATATGGAATATTTTTGAAGTCTTTTTCGGAATAAATTTTTGTCGCTCAGGACAGGTATGTAGAAGCGAGACGTCTACCTCTGCAGAGCTTAATTAAATTGAAACAAATGCTCAGGCGTGTGTGATTACAATATCACACAAATATAAATACAAGAAGGGAGAAGAAACGTTTTTGATCAATCTTTACCTGCTCCTGCCTCAACTGGCTGGCTTTTATCTAAACTCTCTCTCTTAATATGATCATTAAAAAAATTCCCTTTTTCATAAAAAATCAAAATGTTTTATCTTAAAAAAAAAAATAATAATTTCATTCTTTTTTTTTTTTAAGTTTCCCTCCACCAAACTCGTCTCTATGTTTAAAACGAAATAATACTAATTAATAATTGAATAAAAAAAGAAAGTAACATTTTTATAAAACAGAAGAGAATGAGTAAAATTAATAAATACTGTATTTTAGAAATAATCTGAAAAGAAATAATTTACACTGTGTTTGTTCTCTATATTCCTTTGTTATTTTTAATCAAAATGAAAAAAAAAAAAAAAAAAAAAAAAACCTTTAAACTTTTTTAATCTTTTGAATATTAATGAATAAAAATATTTTGCAAACTTCTTCAAGTGTTTTAATGAAGATATATTAAACAAACAAAGGATTAAATTGATTAATAAAAAAATAATATTTAAACTAGACCTTAATAAATTTAATTATTATTTTTTGCCGGATGTTAAGCCAAAAAAATGAAGTGATTAGTGATGAATAGAATGTAACTTCCTTAGAGTACAAATAAGTTAGAGATTAAATAAAAATAAACATATGTGTCGATCCACGTTCATGAAATTTCCTCCCAAAAAAAAAAAAAAAAAACATTCTGTTGACACATTTTGAGCAAATAAAGTAAGTCAGTTGAACGCATTTTTAAAAAATTTTATATTTAAACTTTACAGATAAATATCTCATTTTGATTTACTTTCGGTACAAATCCGTATAAAAAAAAATAACCGTTTACTAATGTTATTTTATCTCTATTCCCAATTCGTTGCCAAGTTAAAGAGAGATTATTTATTTTTCAAAAGATAGACTAAAAACTGTTGATTCCTTTTATAAAAAGCTTGTTTTTGCCTTTTAAAAATTAATGTATATATCACGGGTACACCAGGGGTACACAACCCATTAGGAGTTTAAACAAATTCTTGAGTTGCTAGGGAAAGTGATCAGTTTTTGAATAAGCCTGTATTTTTCCCATCATATTAAAAAAAAAATGTTATTTACAATTATATATTTCTTTAGGGGGTTGAATAATATATTTTTTAGAGTACGAAATACAAAAAAAAAAAAAAAACGACTTAGAAAAATAAATTTTTTTCTACTGCATTTCATCTATCCTCAACTAAGAAGACTTGGTAAACAAAAAAACTTTGGAAAGCCCTGTTGCACAAGATTATAATAAATAAATAAAAATGATTCGAAATTCAAATTTCATATAAACTCAATTTCCGTTTAATTTATTATTATCAAATGTTGATAAATTTCTCTATGAAACTTTCATTTGAAAAATTTTCAACAATCACCTTCAGATGTTTACAAAAGCTAAATGTAATTAAAATTAATATGAAATGATGTTGTCTGAGAACAATTTGATTTTCAGAAATTCTCAAAAAATTCAATAAACTTATTGAATGTCTGTCCATGATAGAATCGGAGGTGTGTTTGTGTCAGTTTAAAGAAAAATGTAATTTCGCATTCATTCCCATGGCACGTAATATATTTACATATATCTTCCACTTGGCTAGAGTCACTCCCCATCCTCTCTCTCTGTATTTGAACTAAATTGTTCTGGACACTCACACAGGGCAAGATCTGTTGTTGTTGTTGAGGTTGTTTGTTTTTAGTTTAAATAAAAATATAAAAAATATTTCTGCCAAGTATGATAATAATGCCCCGTCTCTCTCTCTCTCTCTCTCTCTGTATGAAGTGTAAATACAAATTTTTAACCGGATTTGTTTCGCAACAAATGTGTTTAGAAAATGGAAATTATATGTGTATATATAAAGATTAATAAAGAGCACGATTTCGATTTAATTTTTTATGATGGTTGTTTAATTTAATTTATTGTAAATGACTTTATAAATGGGGTGGGAAACCATATGGTCGCCTTATTTATTTTTATACTTAGTTTATTTTTTTTTAATTTTAAAATTCACTCTATTCGCTTGTCATCTTTCTCTCAATTAGTCCGGTATGATATTTTAGACCCAAGAAATTGAAAATAAAGATTTTTAAATTTGATAAAAAAGAATAATATGATCAATTTTGGCAGGACCAAACAATATAATTGCTAAGAATATACGTATAATAATAATAGAATTTGTTAAATGAAATTGTTATTAATATTCAATATATCCCCTTTCCTCCCCTAGGTTAAAAGTATGGGCATTGTTAGTATACCAATTGATGTAAATAAGTAATATGTAACGTAAAATAATAAATAATTGAATTGTTATGACATCAGATGCCAAAAAGATTATAAAAATAAAAAAAATTCAATATATATGGCTTGAATCGGACTTACTTGATCAGAGTTTATTTAAATTTTTTGTGAGTATATTTTTGCTGGTGGTTCAAGTGACCATCTGACCCCCGGGAGTCTTACCCGGGATCTTCAGCCTGTCGGTGTGCTTCCTTTGCAGAAAAGAATTTGTTATTAAATGATAGTTTATTATATATTAAAAAGAGATAACTTTCAATTTTCATGAAAGGGTGAAATTTATTTTTTTTTACCCCAAATATTAATAATATAGAAAGCACTCTTGAAATCAGGCTTTCTTTTCATATTTCGAAAGGTCAAATAAAAATGGCTAATAATAAGAAAACACTTGCTGGTAAAGAGAAGAAGAGAGCATTTTGTTTTTGGGTGACGTCATCAGGAGTGGGTCCGAGTGGTGTGTTTTCCTAAGCCATTTGTTGCATATGTCGAGGGGCGTGAAATATCGGCCATTGTTGGCGGTGGAAATGAAATTCGAGATCGATATCCATCTAAAAAAAAAAAAAAAAAGGAAGGAAATCGAAATTCCACCCATAGCAAAATAATGTTAACACCTTTTTGAAATGAGAAATATTTTTTGTTCATTTATTCATTTTCAAAAAAAAAAAAAAAAAGTAATGGAACTTGACATTGACGTATGCAGGAAATTTTATAATATCCAGGAGGTTCCAAACAAATATTTAACCCCTCCCCCTCCTATGACCGAGAGGTTAATTGTTGCCGACATTTCGTACGCCTTTCGTGCACTTTTTCAGGGCTAAGAAGTTGCCAGTTCAGTTATTCGGCGAATTTAATTTAGAAACACTAATCTCTATCTATACTATTATATAAAAGACTAAGTCTGCCTGTCTGTAATGCATAGACTCCAAACTACTAGTCTGATTTTCATGGTTTTGTCCAATGTATAGAAAAATTTCCGGGGGTGGTTTTAGACTATGATTAATTTAGATTAGGAATAGGGAGCCCCTGGAAATTGGGACGTGTTAATTTGGGCAACCGTGGATGGGTTTTGATCTGATTTTTGAAATTAGTCTTCCTCTTGATATAAATAAGTGAAAAATAACATCAAACACTTCAAGAGGCGTATGTGAAAAAAAGTCTGAAACAAGTGAACGACAGTCGCGTCACAATAACTCTTAAAGATATCTTTGTTTTTCAACTGGTAAATTTTAATTATGATCAGGTTAATGACATAAAATAACAATTGAAAAACTAATGACACAACTAATTAATACAATTTTTTGTACTTAACTTTGGACTCAGGTTCTTTCTATTATAAAAAAACCAAAAAAAAGGTAAAAAAATTCCCACATTAGAGACAGGAGGAGCCGAAGGTGGGCTATATATATATATTTCAAATAAACTCTCAAATAAGTGCTAGACTCAAATGTACGAAACATCGGCAACAAGGACATTTTGTTTTTATTTTTCACTTGGCTACACCCGGGGATTCCATTTCTAACGCAAATTAGATAACTTGTTTATTTTTTAGGTATTTTTTTTTTTTTTTTTTTTTCGTTAAAGTAGCCCATTAAATGATTATATTGAGCAAGTTGCTCATCCCCTCACTCCTATACTTTTTCCCAATCTGATCAACGCAGCTCTGAAAAGCAGTTTGCTTTTTATTTATAAAGGGATGCTATAGATAGGGCGGATAAGCCTGCTTTTGTATGCATTAAGCTGCTCGCTGGGTATACCAAGATATAAACACCGACTATAGACGTCCAATCAGTGGTGTATTTATTTGTCCAGTGAATATATTTTTTTATGTCTTTTTAGCGATCATTTTATAGTCAAATTTAAAAAAAAAAAAAAAATAAAGAGAGAGAATCGAAAATGTTTAATAATGTAATTTATGTCATTACAAATTCACTTTTGATATGTTTTTTATTTAGCTTCATCTAATTTAGATAATTTATAAAATTTATGAAAAAAATTGATCTCTTTTCCCCCTCTATTTTAAAACCAGGACCAAATGAATATTTAAAAATACTTTTTTAAGTAGAATTTATTTTTTCAATTGGACTTTCCATTTATTTACCGAGGATGCTTTCGTCACACGTCTCTATTTATCAGACCCTGTGAAGTTATTTATTTCCTTTCTGGGCTATTTATTTATCCCAAAGGAATTTTTACATTAATTTAAAGATTCATAAAGATTATAATCTCTTTAAAAAAAAAGTCTAATACAGAAAAAAAAAAATTGGAGGTAGGATATTAAAAAAAAATCAGTTTTTTAGATAAAGCTAATTGGTTTTTGATAAAACAATAAAAAACAAATGAAAAAATTATCTTCAAACCAATATTGGTAAGTATTTATATTGGACATATATTTAAAAAAATGTAAAATTAAATATTATGTTTTTTTGGAAAACGATTTAAATTATTATTTTTTTTTAGTCTTCAGCATCTAAGACCATATGGCTTATTGTAATATAAATTAGCAGTCGGCAACATTTTGGAATTCATTGAAATTTGAAATCTAGCGGTCTTCTAAACACAACCCCCTATAAATACATTATATGAGGTAAAATATAAAAAGTTTTATAATTAGAAGGGATATTTATATTTGTGCGCTTTACACCTAGGTGTGTATATTAAAATTCTTCAAGTATCTATTAAATTCAAAGAACAATCAACAAAATTTTCTCAAAGATCACTAATGGTCCATTGGCCAGGGAAGTCAATAAAAGCGATTTTAGATAATTTATATAAATTATATTATAAATAAATATTATAAATTTATACAAATTATATAATTTAAATAAATTTTAAGGCTCAGGATAACCCTGTCCCTTGATGCAGAGCTAGAGGTCTGGTTTCACGTACCAAAGGTCAGTGGTTCGCTTTCCGTCGTGAGCGACAAAAATTTATTTAAATTATATTGGCTACCAATTAATTTAAATAAATAAGGACGGAGTCTAAATGGCCTC
>JAAAKE020168258.1:0-11606 GCA_010014785.2 Anisolabis maritima
GTTTTTGGAAATAAAAATTTTTTTTTTTTTTTTTTTTTCAAGGGGGGGGGGAAAATTATAAAAAAGGGATATTAAAAAAAAAAAAAAAAAAAAAAAAAAAAAAATAGTTACAAGAATTTTGTGAAAAATGAATATATTAGGAAATATCATGTCTTTCCTGCATTTTCCAGAAAGCGTTTTATCTTTAGAAGGTTCACTCCTTGAGATGTCTGGGGCCCTTTCCCCAACTAGGGTATCTCTATCTAAAAATTTAGTCTCTCCTAAAATCATTTCTTGCCATGAATTGATTGGATTTGTATATGTATGAAGTATGTTTTAATCTCTTTAAATAAATCTTATTTTTAAATATTTATTTAAACAAAATTTTTGTTGATGTTTAAAGTGCATGCAGTTTTTACTGATAAATCTACCAATATTTTATTCTCAATTTAAAATTTCTTTAGTATTGTGCTCTTGGCTAATGGGGAGAGTGGACGACTGCAGCGTTGCCAGTTTTCTCAACAATAATGTTCTTGTGGGGGGTTGCCAAAGCGGTCTGATTTGTCGGTGAAGTATTAGCCCCCCCCCCCCCCTCTAACTCAAAAGTATATTTAAATAAAGTAGAAGATCTTGGCTTGCCCCTTGAAATTCATAGCCCCCTCCGCCGTTAAATCCGCTAATGATTTCATTCCCTTAAAAAGAATTTAATATTTTGTAAGGCTATTTAAAAAAAAAAAGCTAAACCTCCTTTCCCAAAAAGAAACTCTTTTAACTTTATGAATGAACCCTATGTTTAAGTGTGAAACTATCCTTTTATGCTAAAACTTAATTATTATGATTGAGATATTTTTTGTTTTTATATGTTTTATATTATTTCCTTTCATGTGTGTAAATGTAAAAAATGTATCTTTCTTTTGAGGCTCACAAGGGTACGAAATGTACTCAGAGTCTTTAACAAATTCCGTGGTCTTAAGTTAAGGACTGTTTGACTCGGATGGATTCCCGCGTCCCCCGTCCCCCTCGCAGGCAATAGGCTGTGTTAATGAAATTCGAAATTCCTCACTTGCAACTGCTTTTCTATTTGATTTGAAAGTCCCTTCATTCCAACCCTCTCGTAAAAAAAAAAACTGTGTCAATAGAAGAAGGAAGAAATCTGAATATCTAAGAATGGAGAAGAGATACACACACATAAAGGGCGGGAAGTAAAAGATGAATGAAACGAAGCCACGCAGGTGTAAGCACAGCACAGGTGTGCTGCTCCCCCACATCGTACTATTTACACACACTCACATTCAATCTATATTGTAATTTACATGAATCATCCGACTCGACTCTAATTATTTCCTCTTCTCTCTTTCAACTTATAAAACACATGGTGTAATGTTTTTTTCAAGATTCAATTCACAAAATTTCTCTTTTTTAAAACAAATATTACCCGAGTTTTTTTTTTTAATTTTATTTCCCTTTTATCAGAGTGGAGGTGGGGTAATTATTTTATTTCAAATAATTATTTACTTATTTTTAATTATTATTTAGAAAAAAAAAAAGAAAGGAAGTATCATTAAATTTTTATATTTTTTTAATTATATTAAAAAAAAAAAAAAAAAAAAAAAAAAACTGGTTAACAAGCCCAAAGAACCCAGTAGCTTTTTCTCCCTGGTTGTCCAGCAGCCCGTTGAACTGACGATTTCAAGACGAGAATGGCAAGAAAAGAGGCACCAAAGTGTAATAATAAATAAATAATATCCTTAGGCTCTGGCTACACTTGCGTTTTTGGAAGCCGCCTGTTTTCGGTAGCAATTAGAAATAGAGATAAGAAATAAGAGCAAGTAAAAATGAATGATATTACCTCTTCAACTTATTTAAATTATGCACTTAATTATTTTATTGAATAATAAATTCTAGAATACGACGTAAGATAGAAAGATTAACAAATTACATACATAAAAACAATAAATTTAAGATTTAATTTAATTCGCAACGAAGCTGCAATACTATCCGATACTCTTAAGCCATCCTCTGAGAATATAAGATGGAGCATAAGATTGTTTGGATAAATAAATATCTTTTAATTAAATTAAAAAAAAAAAAATTAAAAATAAAATTTTCATCACTCAAAAGTTATTTTATATTCCTCTACTTTTTTTTTTTTATTTGCATTTACAAATGTATAATAGTTTATTATTTTGAAAATACCGATGGCTTCTGGCGGTCTACTTTTGTTCCTCCGGGCCACCCATCCGAGATTCAGCAGCGCCTGGTTTTGCTTAATTTGAACGATCCTGGTGGCTGTTCCTCTACCCCTTGGTCTCCTTCCCATTTTATTAAGTGATATAAATAAATAATAATATATAAAATAAAAAATAAAGTCACAGAGATTAAATAAAATCTGTTTTCCCTCCATATGTTTATTATCTTATACCCTTTTTTTTTTTTGGAATAAATCCTCGAGATGTTATGAAAATTGGTCCAGGGCTGCCTTAATTATTATCACCGAGGCCTATTGGATACTCAGAAAAACGTGGTGTGCGATAAAGATCAATCAAGTTTTCCTTTTTCGATGAGTGAGTGGTTCCAGAGTTATAAGCTAAAATAAAAGCTACACACACACACACACACGCATTTGTACATTAAGATTTTTTTCATTTTTGGGATCCTTTTGGCTTAAAACAGAAAGATATTTTTAAAAATTGGAAGTATTAAATTTTTCATGATCCCCTATGATTTATAACAGTTCAAGGAAAGTAATAATAGATAAATTAAAATATTAATATATGAAATTTGACATTTTTCAAAAAAAGTGTATGCAAGAATTGTTTTCATTTCTGTCATTGTTTTTTGTGAAGACTTGACTTTTGTGAATTTTTCTCTCTCTCAAAATAATGCATTCGTTATCAATAGAAGAGTTAGAAAGTAAAAGGAGAAAAAATTTCTCTAATAACCTTGACATGCTCTCTTTGTATGTGTATATTAAATTAATTTATCCAAATTTGTTGTTTGTATTCCGTTTCATTGGCACCTAAAAGCGCACCTTTATTCTTTTCTGACACCATGACCCACACATTTTCTTTCAATCTTAAATATTATTATTATTAAATTGGAAATATAAATAGATAATAGAGCATTTCCTTATTTATGACGTGGGTGAAATTATTGCATGGTGTTTGATGAACCTTGAACTACGAGACTAGAGATTGATAGAGAAAAGATCCGCTCCTCCTTCCCCCTCCTCAAGATTTTGAAGAAAGGGAAGGGTGGGCTGGGGTCATTTCCGTCTTCTCTTCTACAACACCCATTTACAAGATGACATTGCCTGGGAATTGAACAGGGCTTTTATGATTTGTTTATTTAGGCCATATTATTATTATTTTTATTAACAGTTTTCAAAATAAACTCTTATGTGTTTAATAAGACAAAATTTTTTCACATGGAATATTTTTTAATGCAATTTATTTGACAAAAGATAAATGAGAATCTCTTCTAGAAGGAAAACAGTCGTATTTTGTTGTTATATTTAATTTTTCAACGACTTTCTTCTTTAATATTATTGAATAAAGAAATAAAATCTGGAGGAAGAATAAATAAATAGGCAAATTAAAAAAAAAATAAATAAAAATTTGGCTTTCTTTCTCTTATAAATAAGAAATTTCAACTTCGAAAAAGAACCTGTCCCTTAGAGCAGAGGTCTCGTTTCAGGTATCAAAGATCAGTGGTTCCGAACGACAAAAATCTATTTATATCATATTGGTTAAAAATTAATATAAATAAATAAGGAGGGAGATGCAGAATAAGACCAATAAAAAAAAAAGTTAACAATCTGAAAGGAGACCGGTCACCGATTGTCTTCAAGCTCATTTTAATTATGTCTCGAATACCTGAGCCTGAATTAACACTTTACTGCCATAATTGCCTTTATTTTTATTCGCAAATATTGAAAATGGCAGACCAGCCAGTGAGTGTTATTAAATGAACGAGATTAATTAAGTCAGTGGTCGGTTTTTTTTTTTTTTTATACTCGCATCCACCCACAAATAATAATTTTATTTATGAATTATGATGGCATATAAAATAACAAAATAATGTGATGAACTATGATTTAATGAGATCCCTTTTCACCAAATGGTCCATTCTTGCATCAATTGTATTATTAAATGCAGAAATCTAATCGAAGCAATTATAAAATAAATTCTAATTCTAATAACTCAAGTCATTCTCGAGCACTATTTACGTTAACTATTCATTTTAATTTGTTAAAAAAAAAAAAAGAACCACTGAATTAGGTAACCAATTGTCTCTTAGATGGTCAGAAGATGTTTGGAAAAATAATAAAAAAAAAAAAAAAAAGGAAGAAATTTAATCGGATCCCCGATCCCCAGTGTTTTTCTCCTTCACTGGACCAATATCTCGTTGATGTTCTGTCATCACACTCCCTTCACTGTCAAAACTTGTCACGTTCATTGTATAGAAGAGTTTGGAAAAGGAGGAGGATGTTCCAAGGGAGTTCGTTGATAAAACCCACCCAGTCACACATACAGACACAAGACAACTTTACACACCATTCATTCATTCATAAGATGGCCGGCCATTCACGATTCACGCCAACGCCTGGAAAACTCACCCCACCCTCTCTCTCTCTCTCTCTCTCTTACATACTAACTATCAATTCTATTTTATTATTATCAGGCTAAAACATTCAGGAATTTATATTTGTGATGAATAATAAGAGCTTGAACATTTTAACAAATCTTTTAGTGAAAGAGATTTTAAAAAAAATTCCAATGAGTTTAAATTAAGTTGCCTACATCAAGGCGTAAACAATAACCAACAATTAGATTAAAAATTATTAATCTAATCCCATTTCACTGAAAATCATCCCTTAGGCGGCGGTTGGCAAAAAGGACGATTTAGAGGTGTGAATTCGAAACTGTTTCCTTCTCTACTCTTGTCTATATAAATCAATTGAAAATCTTAAACTCGTAAGAGATGCTTAGTTTATAGGTTAAAACAGCCAAGGGCGCAACGGACGTGGGTTCGACTCCCGCTAAAGCCTCATTTTTTCAATTTATGAGTTTAAGGTAAAATAACTTAAAATCGCGAAATTAGATATTAATCTTATATTCTTTTAATTAGCCTTGTTCTTTTGGTGCGGAGGTAGAGCTCTCGATTCACGTATTCGTGGTTCGCTTGCTGTCCTGAGCGACAAAAATTTATTTAAATTATCTTGGCCACCAATTAATATAAAGAAAAAAAAGAGGTAGTCTAAATGGCCTCATATGCCGAAAAAGACTTTAAAAAATTCTTTTAGTTAACATAATAAATTTTATTTCTAATTAATATATTATAAATATAAAATGAGTTGCCATTATTTTTTCAAAAGATTTTTCCCATATAAAGATCCAAATTCATTTTGATAATTTTGAAATGTTTGGAAAGCTTTTGAAAAATTCTTTTCATCTCTATAGGTGAGATGCTTTGGATATTAATTATAAATTTTCAAATCAGACAATCAGAGTTCACCGCCACAGGTTATGGCTGATATTCACTGCTTCTTCTCTCTATAAATCGAAAGAGCTCTTTGTAGACAAGTATGAAAGGTATCACCTTTAAAAACCAACAGTCCCAAGTTCAAATTCTTTCAAGATTTATTGAAATTAAAAAAAAAAAAAACTATTAAAATATATTTTTGAATTTTTTTCAAAATTATACGATCAAGGGCAAGAGGGAAAAATAAATAAGAATATTATTATCTTCACAAAAAAAAAAATTATTTATCAATTTGCACGTTTTTATTTTCTATTTTTTTTTTTTTAAGTCTTCGGCATATGAGGCATATATATATATATAGACCATATAGACTATTAAGCGATAGATGTAAATATTAGTTACATTACAAATTATCCAAGCATATCTTTTCTATTTAAATATGATTTAGGTTTCTGAAAATCTATCTACTAAACGTTTCAAAATAAAATGGACAAATTCTAAATTATTAAATAAAACGAAAGTGGCCTCTCAACTTCTCATATACACTTATATAGGTGAGTTACCACGATTTTTAAAAAAATGTTACCACATCCGGTTACATTTTTGCACTCAGGGAGGACCAAAAGGACAAGAGCAATCAAAATCTCAAGATCGCATTTTTGAACGATTACAATACTTTCTCTATGCTACGAATACGAGAAAGTAAAAATTTATTTCCTGCTTTTTTTTTTATATTATTAAAATATATTCGATCACTTGCTATGGAATCTTTTCATTGTGTAGATGTCCATCACCTTTTATATACCTAACGGATGCAGGTCCACAAAATTATCAGATTTTGGCACTGAGGATGGCCGACGTAATGTTAGCCGAAATATTTGCTGAATTAATGTGGTGTATAGTGACCTGAGAAATGCGGCTGGTTTTCTTTTTCTCCGAACCCTTACACAAATTGATCCTGCCCAGCTATATCTCATTTATAAACATTATTAAAATATATTTGATAATATCAAAACGGCTAAGAATAAAATACCTAGCATTTTACAATAAATAAGTCGAAGGTTGGAGGCGTGACATAAATAAAAAAAAAAATATTTAACACAAAACAACCAACAAAGTATTTACTAATATATTTATCACAACAATGAATGATTTCTAAAGACTAAATATCAACCTCGCTTATGCCGTTTTAAAAGTTTTTTTCCTTAAGTCGCCATTACAATGGTCTATATTTAACCTAGAAAAAGAATATTTTATTTATACACATCAATATTTACTTTTATATATATATATATCCTATAGCCTATGCAATTTCTAAGAACCATTCTTTACTTATGACTGCATAGTCTCTAAACTTAAACAATATATCTTTTTCCCTAAACATCTTTTCTAAGAAAAGTATTATTATATAATATATCCTATGTGATCATAAGAGAAAAATTTCTAAAAGCGTGTGAATGAAAAACACTTAATAAGAAATAGTAAGCAAAAATGAGAGGAAAGTCGATAGGACGAAGACGAGCATTTACTAACAAATAATAACATGAGACGTAATTAAATCCAAAGATATATTTATATATTTAAAATTAAATTTTAATTGTTCATTGTTATGAATTCGTCTGGCAATTTGCGATGATCCAAGGACATCCTAAAATTTCATTTACTCGGGACAAGGTCTACTTTTAGAATATAAAATGGAAAATACTTCACCCCCCCTCCCCACTCCTACCACCAGCGTCACAAAAATCATTTAATTTTAGACATTTATGTGTGAAATTTTTTTTTGCGATTATATTATATTAATCATCTATATATATATATATATATATTTGAGGTTTGAACTTCAAATGAAGTATGAAATGATTTCGGGTGTGCCAAATGTTGTTTTACTTGTCAAAGCAAGTTTCGTCGCATTCTAGGCACCTATTATTATAAAGTATTTAATAAATGATTATCTAGCACTAGCCTTTTTTTTTGTGATATGTAAGCATAAGGTCCAACCAGTGGTCACATGCAACCAGGAAGGAGAGAGTGGGGACTTTAAAAATGGACGAAAGAAACAAAAAAAAAGACCTTAAAAACACATTTTGGTAGCATTAGTTCAATCGCGATTTTTTTGTTTTGCCTTCGATTGGTCGGCAAAGTTAAAAGATGTGCTTTGATGAATTTTTTTTCAGTTTTAGTTTTAAATAAAATAGGAAGTAAGAGAGTTTTTATTTCGATTCGATCATCCATCTTTATTTGATAAACTCTCAATGAACTTATTAACATTGTAGATTAAATTATGTTATTAAGATATAAGTGTATTCTAACTTTATTTATTTATGATGAAAAGTTTCTTTTGATATAATCAATTAAATTTAGAAAAAATTTATTTTATCATTAAAACTTGATATGCTTAATTTATAAATAAAAAGATAAATTATAATGTCTTTTAATTAAAACGATTTCTGTTTATCATCATTAACTTTTGGTAATATTCAGCCAACCGGAAAAAAATTTTGATGTATTTCTTAAAAGTGGTTTACATTTTATGAAAATTACATTAAATTTTAGTTTTGAGTCTTTGAGTGAATTTGTTCAAAAGAACGGCTGCTTGAAAGGTTAGGTTAGGTTCAGGTGGTTGCCGCCCTCCATTGGGAGACTCAGTAATGACCCATTGTGATTCCACTTGGGCTTCTGGGGGTGAGATTCTCTCTCACTTCAGGCAGAGGTAGAAATAATTGCGGCAAACTGGTCTCGAACCCGAGCTATTTTCATACTCTAGATTCATAGTCTATAGCTTATCCGTCTGCCTTCTCAAAAGAACGAAGAACTAATAAAAAAAAAAAGAACGATCGTTCTGAGTTTTATTAACTATTTTTGAGGGTGATGTTGAATATTTGTTTCTTTATATAAAATGTAATTTCATCGTTAATTCTATCAAGTAAAACTAAAAAGAATGGCGAAGATTTTTATCATCAAATATGCGAAGATTCCTATTACAAGAAAAAATAAGTTGAGCGGTCAACTTTACGAAAGCCCTGACTCTTAGTGCAAAGGTAGAGGTCTCGCTTCACGAAGAGAGTCAGAAATATTTATATTATATTGGCTACCAATTATTATAAATAAATAAGAGGGGATGCTGAAAAAATGTCCAGGAATAATGCTTAAACATCATTTAGTTGGTTCATATGTTCATTATTATTATTATTATTATTATACCAGTGGTGGGAATTTCTTTTAATCGGTTAACCAGTCAGAAAAAATAACCGATTAAAATTATTTATATAAAAACTTTGATGAGAATGTTTTCTGACCGGTCAGATATTTTTAACCGATCAGAATTCCAACCAAAAAAAAAAGATGAAAAAATTTTAATAGATCATTTTGTTAAACTATTTATGAAATTAATGTTTTTCAACCAAAATTAGTTATTAATATATTAGACAAGAAATTCCTCAGGGTTTTAATCCGCTCTCTTTGATTTAATTTTTTAACCGACGAATTGTCCTCACATGATTAATTATTTTCATTTACATTTGAGAGAGCAATGCATTGCATTCCGTCTCTTTTCTAACCGACTGATATAATAATGTCGGCGGCGTTATTCTGATAACGAAACTGCTGAAGGAAGCAGCGCCTGATTATATTTTTTAATCCCGCCAGTTTGCAAATCACTCGGGTTAAAAAATATAGCATATATAATCAGGGCAAAAAGTGCAGAGAGAGAGAGAGAGAGAGAAGAGTGCAAAGCACATTGGCGCCGGTCCAGACGGACATCACACACACACACAGAGAGTGTGATATCACCGATACCTATTAGCAACATGTTTCATGTCCATTTATTACTAATCAAAGAGATCATTTGGTGGAATCTAATACAGTGGAGGGGGAATTTTTGCTTCCCACTTGTTAACAACTTTTCTATGAACTTAAAGGGTTTTAAAGTAAAAAAAGACAGGTCCTGGACCGTCCATTTAATGAATGTATTATTTTTATAGAAATTGTTTATTATTTATAATATCCTCTATTTATTCATAAAATCATTAAATAAAAATACATTTTTCTTTTGATTTTCTGATTTCTTACAAAGAATATAATTCTTTTTCTCAGTCCAAATAAAGACAAATAAAATTTTATATCTTTCATTAATTATAAAATAATAATTGCGAGATTTAATTATTTTAATTTTTCTTCTCTATAACGGAAGGACTCTGAAACTATTTGCCGGATCTTTATGGTATTTTTTTTTTTTAATGTGTAGAAAATTTCCCGGTGGTTTTATTTTTGAGAAAATTCATTTAGTAGAGCGTTTCCCAAAATTTTTAAGTTCACAACGGCCTTAGAACCCTTAAAGTTTTTACGGTGGCCACAGAATTTTTAGTGACATTCTCAAAAATTTGATATAATAACCCTAATATGCTATTAATTTAAAATTCAATAAAAATTTTATGTAAACCTTCAATATAATAATCTAAAATATTTGTTAAAAAATAAAATGAAAAATTATTAGAAAATTTTGTAAGCCACTCACGGCGCACACTTTGGGAACCTCTGGTATATTTATAAATTTTTATTCTCTTTTAAATGATTTTAAGGAGATGGGGAAGGACCCAAATTAGGAAAGATAAATCTCAAAAGAGGGGGGGGGGAGTCCAAATGTCTAATATGCGCGGCCCCCCGCAGTCATCATTTTATTTTCAACTCAAGAAAAAAAAAAAAAAGCATTAACGTTAATCCCTGGAAAAAATGTAATTAGCATTTTTTTTTTCGAAAAGAATTTTTCCTTATGCAGATGTACAGTACATAGTCGGAAATAAAAGAATTTCTGACTCACCCAGATGTCTGATTCAGTGACGGTGTTGTCGGTGTATAAAGCAAGTAAAGGTGCAGTAAGTGGACGAGGTTCTCGCAATTTCGATGCGATCAATAAACAAGAAGCACCAAGAAGTTGTAAACGACGTCGAAGTACAGGACAAGTGGCTAGGAATCGGTCCAAAATATTCGTGGACAATGGAAACACTTCATCTTGGCATTTCTGCTCCTCACACACCTGAAACAAAGAAAAGAATACTTTTATTAGTATGGCATTACATAATCATAAGCTTCAACCGGGGATTTTTTTTAAACTAAATTTTTTTTTTGAGACACCAGAACCAAGTTTTGTCCACGTCACGACTTCCCCAAATCAAGAAACAATTCCGAGCAATCGAATGTGTCTCCCGATCTATCGTTAGGGTTCATTCATAAAAAAGTCGAATAAAAGGGCAAGAGAGAGAAAATTTCGAGCAGGGGTCGTGCTGTATCAGGATTATTTGTCTGTGGATGTGCAGATAGAACGTTTAATAAATTAATCTGAGAGCACGACTTGCGATTGAAACGTCATTAACGACAATACAGAAGGGAAATATTTTTTGTATTCATTGATCGAAATTAAAAGCATAATTATTTAGATTTTGGTGAGATTTAATTAATTTTCGGCAACTGAGGCCATTTAGACTCCGTTCTTTATTTAAATTAATTGCTAGCCAATATACAATTGAATTTTTTCAAAAGATGATTCTGAAAGAGTTTCATGAAAATCGATTTTTTCAAAGACTTCCTCTTATTATGTTAATCATTCTAACTTAGAGCTTTTACTAAACTCCTGATCAATTAGCCCTATTACGTATTTAACCTAAAAACATTGATTATTTTACATTATCGAATTAATTCCGTTTATAATGGCGACAAAAAGATTTATTTTAAATAATTTGTGATTTTTGCGAGGAAAAAAAAAACTTTAAACTGCATTCAGGGGGCGAAGTTCGTAGCCCGCCCAAGAATGTAGATTTTAAATCTTGAATAGTTGCGTTTTTTCGTAAAACTCGCAAACAAAATTGAAAAGGGAAAGAATGAAAGGAATCCACCCAAACAAACAAACAAACCTCAAATAGTTATAAATGCTCACCATTAAGATGGGCATGAATTTAATGAAGACCCGAACAAGTCAAAGCCAGCCTTTTTTGTTTTAATTTTTGTCTCGAAAGGGACGGGTTTTCATTTCCTTAGGATCTTTCTATTTTATATGAACCTCTCCCCCCCCCCCCTCCCTTCACCATCTCCCTACAACAATTCCCTCAACATGGAATGTTTTTTTTTTTTTTTTTTTTTTTTCTTTT
>JAAAKE020168269.1:0-11606 GCA_010014785.2 Anisolabis maritima
GACAGAATAAGAAATAAAAAGATCTGAGGAATGACAGAGGTAGCGGAGGCATCTAAAAAGGTAAAGGAGAGTAGACTTAGGTTAGGTGGTCTGGGCATGTAATGAATGTATTGAGAGGATGGATTGGTAGGAAAAAGGATGCTACAATTGAAGGTGGAAGGAAAAGGCCTAGAGGAAAATGACTGGATTGCATAATTAAGGATTGTAGGCAAAAGGGATTAAAGGAAGAGGACTATCAGGTTCGAGCGTTTTGGAACGAGAAAATAAAACTGGGCGGCTCCCTAAAAAAGTTGAAGAATAAGAAGAAGATTGGCCATTTTGACTATGTAAAAAATACAATATACAATCCAATAATTCAGTGGCTGGCTTAAGGGACAAAAAGTTTCAAATTTAATTTTTTAAAACCCTAATTAAAATGATAATTTTTTATTGGTGAATTTCAGTAGTTTAGTTCTTGGCTTCCTGGATTAAAGAACCATTGACCTAGCTGTAACTTTTCCGGCATCTAATAACATTCCAGATGTTGCAGTAAATCTCAATCAGTAAGTATTTTATCCGCTCAGTGTACTTCAAGTGTAATTAAATAGTCAAAATAGCTTGAAATTTTTATGTTGTAGTCTATTTATCTATTCAAAATATTCATGCCGAGTATACTCGATTGAAATTACAAATTAAATTATATCCCAATTATAAGAATTTTTTTCCATTTTATTTACGATATTAAAAATTGAAAAGAAAACCAACTAATAATATACATTGGAAAACGAGGAGGAAAAAAGAAGCCCTTCGAGAACAAATTAAATTTTTATCGAACAAAATGAAATTGCTCTTTTGTTAAAATTAAAAGGTGAATTTTATTTTTCCTTTTTTCTCAATAACTTTCTTAACGCCAGTATGAATATTTTAGATGAAGTCATACAAATCAAATTTATTATTATTATTATTATTATTATGTTGATACTTCATCAAAACAAAAAAGAAATTAATTATATCATAATATTTCAAAAGTATTTATTATTATATTGATTTAAAGAGAGATTATTCTCTAGGAAAATAGTACAATAGATTTTCCCCTTGTGTTATATATGAGTCAACGACGGAATGTATTTAAGCCTCGGAGAAGCCTTGCAAAAGATTGTTATTTAGCTGTAGAAAATGGGATAGAGTACCTCAACGCTCGCCTCCTACCCTCCTTTGTGAGCTGGCACAAAGTACAATTCTATCAGCGAAACCTCTCAAAATGTTTTAATAATACCTGTTAAATTCAGTTCCATTTGAAAATCAAAAGACTTTTCACCTTGACTAGTTAAATAGTATATATTTATAAACTTTATCAAAGTTTAAAAACATTAAAAAAATTTTTTTTGAAGGTGGAATTTGGTACTTTAAAAAAAATGGGAGGATAAAAAATAATAAACTAATGATGGAAATATTATTTACTTATAAAGTAGGGCTGTTGGGTTGCTAGCGAGATTAATACAATGTTTCCCCCGTCGATAGGGGGTTGGTGTGCGCGAGGTTGACGTTGTGGGGCTTCCCCCTGGCTGAAGGAGTTCAGGGGTTCCTGGGGTGGAAACCTCCGCCTCCGTTCTCTGGAATGCACACACTGCTGAGAAATCATGAATCCGTGAATGTCACACAATCCCTATCACTCAATTACTAAAAAATGGATCTCAAACCTGTCACTGATATTACGGAATTACAAAATCTACGAGCGAGTGGGGCAATTTCTTCAGCGAGTGGTTATACGATTAACGGCCTACTCAACACCTTAGGAGGTGGTGGTACTGCAGGTGTGGAGGTGCTGACGCCTTCATGTCTCACTGCAACCTCAACTTTTGCAACCTCCGCGGCAACGCACAAATTCGGTATGTCATCGTCATTCCTTTCCAATACGTTAGAGAGAACTAAATTCAAAGAACATGTTGCGCCTAAAGTCAAAGGAGGGCTGCTGGCTCAATTAAATTATAACTAAATGTATTAGAGGTGAGGTCGCGATATATTTCATTAAAGCAATCTAATAATGGCTTAAATTAATTAAACATGCTTAGTCTCTTTGTCAATAACGATTTCCGTTTTCAATTTTATAAAAATTTAGCAATTTATTTCGTAATAAATTTGATATTTAAAAAAATTTTTAAAATACTTCCAAAAGTGAAACTATAAATTTTTTTTTCATCTCCTCAGTAAAATGCCAGAATTTTTTAAAATGAGCAATATTTATAAAAGTCAAATCAGCTAATTAGCTAATTTAGATAATAGGGAAATAATTTTTTGTGAAAATGTATAATTAATTAATTAAAGTCAAGTTCTTATTTTAATCTTCTTTCAACTCAAATAGAGAAGTGAAGACAGTATTTTTGGATAGTAAAGGGAGGGGGAGGGGGGAATAAGATTTTTTCTTGTATATTCTATAAAATTAATTTTTCTTTTTTCTAATTATATTATATTTAAAGTTATTATTTTTGTAATTTTTTCATGTTTTTTTCTTTTGTTTTTTTTTTTTGAAATTTTGTGTTGGTTTTTGAAATTTTTCTTGGTCTTATGGAAGATTCTCTAAATATGCCATTAATTTGATAAATGAAATTATAAGGCACATGCAAGAAAATTTTGTGTTGGAAAAGCACTTTAGAGTTTAATAGACTATTATTTTAAGTTTAAGGTTATATAACAACTTTAATTTGTGATTGGACGATAGTGAAAAAAAAATTAGTTGAGAGAAAAAGTCATACCAAAATTTGATCCCACCTCCTGCTTTGAAAATTCATTCAGCGGACCCTTTTTATTATAAAAATAGGGTTATGGAAGTATACTCATACTCAGGTCAGTTTCATCTCAAGCTCAAGTTAATGAAGTTGAATAAAAAACAGCAGATTTTTCGTTTGATAATATAAAGAGTACAGCAGCCTTTATTATATGATTTTTATTTTATCCTTTATAGTATAATGTTTCGGCTCCTAATTGTGTGTTCTTCAGGTATTAGAAATCATTTGCACAACTTTAGATTTTCATTTGTGTTTTTTTGTTATGTGCCCTTGAGGGCAATTTTTGTGCAAATGAATTTTAACACTTGGGAGAGCTGAAGAGGGCATTTATTATAATAAAGGCTGCTGCACCTCTTTACATTCTCAAATAAAATTCCAGTCTTCAAAAACCATTATTTAAAAAATTTTTTTCTCTCTGGAATTTATTTCCGACTTGTCTGATAGATTGATCAGTTTCGGATAATTACATGCCCCATTATCAGGCTAAAAATAATTTACAATTTTATCAAAAACATTCCATCATCAAGTCAAAGAAAAATATAGTATTTGGATAGAAATGAAGGAAAAATTTTCAGTTCTTTCAATTCATTGAAATAAAACTTTAATGCAAAAATTTAGAATTGTCTAGACAATTCATTCTCAGTGCAGTGTAGTTTTTATATGGACTATTGTCTTAATTAATAACAATATTGACATTAAAATCTGGAGCGGATAATTAATAAATAATAAATTGATAGCTCTCTTCCATTCAAAAGAGTACTCTCTTTACTTCCAATCGATATCACCTGCTCGAGAACTTAACGTTTACATTTTAATTACTTAAAACAATAGTCCACATAAAAAAATAATCTGCACTGAGGATCAATTGCTTAGCCAATTCGAAAAATTTACATTAAAGTTTTATTTCGATTATTTTACATATTCATTTAATTAACAATTTCATTAAATCTGTTAACATAATAATAAAATATATTTTGTAAAGAAATTATTTTTTTGAATTGATTTCGGAATATTTTAGCCTGATTGATGGAGCATGTAATTCTCGTAAAGTTCTAAATCTCTTAGACTAGTCGCCATATAATGAAAAAACGTCCTCAACTACAGGCTGAGGTGAAACTGAATAAACTTTCAATTTATTACTACAAAAACTATATTAAGAGAGATCCCTTCTTCAAAAATAGTTTCATTTAATTTATTGATGAGATGATTAAATTTAGTCATAACCCTATTGATTTAATCAAAATTTAGACTATGCAGTTTTGTATAAATTCTAAAAAAAAAAAAACTATTTTCGATCTCGAAATTTGTTTTATTTTAGGATATAACGAAGCTATTGCCAGCAATTCGACTAATGTGAATAATTTAAGCCCTAACCATCCACATTCGCCGAGTAGCCTTAACACTTCTAATAGTGGACCTCTCAAAAGAAAACAACGTCGTTATAGGTAAGTATTATAAATAGTAAAAATAATATAATAAATTGAAATAAATTTTTTTCCTAGGACAACATTTAGTAATTTTCAATTAGAAGAATTAGAAAGAGCATTCCAAAAGACACATTATCCAGATGTTTTCTTTCGGGAAGAACTTGCTTTAAGAATTGATCTTACTGAAGCTAGAGTTCAGGTAATCGTTAAAAATATAATTTTGATTATTAACAACTAGAGTTGATTAATTAATAAGATTTTCAATTTTCAAAAGTAAATTTTTAAATATTACTATATAATATTATTTAAAATATTGATTTATGGATCAATATTTGATAATAAAATAGAAAAAAAAATTTTCTTACAATTATTGAAAAAAAAAAAAAAATGAACGAAAATGAAAATGGAAAGGATTTTGTGGCTGTATGAAACAGTTATTCTTGGGAAAAGGGCAGGTTCAGCCAAAATAAAAGCCTTTATGTGCTTGTCGATCTCAGAGGCGAAACGCCTCGTTTCGAGATAAATTTATTATCTCATCCTCAGTCCAAAAAATCGAAAATTTGCTTAAAATTAGTCTTTATATACATATGTATATTAATATTACAATAAATATTCTCACAATGATAGTAAGAGAGAGAGTATCACAATGATCAATTTATCTCGAACGTCTCCGAGATCGACAAGCACATAAGGGATTTTATTTTGATTGAACCTGCCCTTTTCCCAAGAAAAGGAAAATGTATTTTTAGCATTTGGATACCAATTGATATGAATAAATATGGCAGGATAATTGTATCGTAAATAAATATAATTAAAATTTTAAATTTTTTGTATGATTGTATGTGCCAAAGGCACAAAAATATATTTTAATAAAGTATTTTTTTTTATGTTTATGTGACTGTGTAGTCTACTCTTAGGAAACAAGTTTTTTAGTTTTCAAGTTAATCCCGATTAAATTAAGGAAAATCATTAAAAATTAATGTTTAATTAAAAAATGATTTTAAAAATGTAAAAATAAAAAAAAAAGAAAGAGATAATGCATACTTCAGTCTTGAAAGTTGTTTTACTTTTTTTATTTAAAGATGAAACATAGAGTATTAATATTAATATAAGAAAAGTTTTGGGATCGGAAAAATATTCGATGCTGATAATTCAAATACAAGAACAAAAAACAAGCCAGTGTATTTATTTGTGTTTTTGTGAATAAAATAGGGTGAAGGTTTTATAATTTATTGAATACAAATGTCAATATAAAGAAGTTTTTTTTTTAATCATCGGCATTTGAGGCCATATAGACATTAAACGATATATAATATATATATATATATATGATACAAATGACTAGGAATATTTATTTATATAATAATCGGTATCCAATTGGTAAACTACTCGGGTTTTAAGGTTATTAATATGACAATGTCAATATCTTTAACTTCTCGCCCCTCCCCCCCCCCTCTCTGGCCTAGAGGTTAAACATATTGTCAATGATGATATCCTTAAAAAGGGGCTTGGGTTTGGATCCCATGAAAGAAAGGAAGTCGACGAAAATTTATTTAAATCAATTGGAGACCAATTGATATAAATAAATATGCCTGAATTAAATGTATTGTAAATAATATGTATTCTATATGTTTAAGGTCTATATAGTCTCAGATACCGGAAATACTTTCAAAAAAAACTCTCGGCGAGGGGCGGGGGGGATAAACAAGTTTTCATTATCAATTTAATTAGTTTAATAATATTTATAATTGACTAAATTATTTGAAAATTAACTGGGATAAGAAAAAGTTATGTGATGTTCTTCCAGTTTATAAGTTTTAGGTTAAGCCAAAGATAATTACTTTAATCTCAGAAGTATTTTATTCCATTTCTTAATCTTTCTGAGATTTATTAAGGTATGATGAACAATTTAAAAATTTGATGAAAATTTGATGAAATGATATTTGAATAAATTGCTTTTTTTTATACTGATTCGAGGAGGATCAGGAGCGTAGCCAGAATTTTCGTTTTGAGAGGAGGCCAAATAAAATTTTTTCTTGGATGGTCTTTAGAGTTGGTGTTTATATTTTTGCAAGTGGTTCTTAAGCTTTAGGATTCCCCCCCCCCCCCCCTCCCGATTCAAAGTAAAGGTAGTCTCTCTAAAAGAAACTTTAGTTTTAAATAATTACATTTAATATTAAAATACAATTTGCCTTTTTAAATTGGGAATATTCTTTTTTGTCTTCAGTATTTTTTTATTAAAAGGATCTTGATTATTTAAGCACTTAAGTTAACACAATATTTCACGAAAAAAAAACTCAGGAGTTAAAAAAAATATATTGATAAAATCAGAATGATGTCCAAATAGAAATGAAGAAATTAATTGCATTTTTTGAAAATTTTTTAAATTATTTTTTTTTAGTTTTCATAAACCTAGTAAACGATATGACTCACAAATAAATAAATCATTTCAGAATAAGAAGGCTAAATATATGGAGGATAATTCATTAGGCGTAACTAAGGGGGAAATCAGTCATCCTCAGAATCTTATCTTGCCCCTATACGTATGTGATGCAACCTTCTTCTCTAAATTCGACAAAAAATATTTCCTAATTAATAAATAATACAATTCTCTTCTTGTGTTTGTATTATAATAATTCACTCAAAATCCAAGTCCTATGAAATATGTGTAAAAATTTTTCATGAAGTTCTCCCCTTTACGAATTTATTTCTATTGGGGAAAACAAGACTTCGGAGAGATTTCATGCGAGAATTCAAAGCATATATACTTATTATATATAATTAAATAATATTTATAATTACATATGGTTTTAAAAGTATTATAATATTTCATGGAGATTAAGATTTTTTTTCCAATTTTGGGTCCTTTTGACTTCAAAGATAAAAATATTTTTAAAAATTGTGGGGTTAAATTTTTCATGATCAATAATACTTTTCCTTATATATAATAGTTGGGAAAAGAAAAAGTGAGGAGATCCAGTTGTAAATGATTATTTAAAAATGTAAATTTTAAATTAAATATAATACCAAAATATAAATCTAATCCCCCGATATCCATCGAATCGCTTGGACATTCCTGAAAGAAAAACCCTAAGTTCAAACCCCAACCTTTCTCCCATCCCAAACCGACCTAGCTATAATTATTTTAGTGGGAAGTTTAATATATACCTTTTAAGACTTGAAGCTCTTGAAGTGGAAAATCTTGAAGAAAATGGCCCTAACTCTATAAAGAATCAATTAATAACAATTAATAATAATAAATACAAAGAATCAATTACTAATTTTGTTTTGCTAGAAAATTTGAAATTTAGTTTAACTGAATTTATACTTCGTGGAATGTAAATTGGTCTAACATAGACAAAACCCATGATATGCGATAAAAAATGAATTTAAAAAAATTTTGAATTTAACTATTGTAGAAGATGCAGGAATATGTAGATTATTGAAGTATGAAAACAAAACAACAGTTTAATCGCTCCTCTTGACGTCTTTTATTGTGCAAATATTTCGACGCGCATGATGTGTATCATCATCAACGGTTAGGTTAACGAAGGTTTAAAATATGTAAAAATGCTAATTTTCTCTCTATGCTCTTATAAAAATTTTTTTGGGGTTTTTGGCATATGATCATATATAGACTTTTAAACAATTCAATTACTAAGCCTATATTATTAAATTATATTAAAAATATTAACTATATCCCTATTAATTAAAAAAAAAGAAACTCAACTTTTATAGAAAAGTGATTATTTATTTATTAAGAAAATTTTGTTGCAAAAATTATTTGTTTTTCTATAAAAATTTTTTAAATGAAATTCAATAATTCAAATTATAAATGAATAAATAAATATAACTTTATTAAGTGTTTTTCAAACAGAAAAATGCTTTTAAAAAGCTTAAAGCAAAGCGAAAAATAAATAAAGGGCAATTTTAGAGAACATTTTCAAAATTCCAAAATAAATCTTATCCTCACTCTAAAACTGTGAAGGCCAAAAGATGCTTCCTCCATGCCACTTTCCACGTCACCCCGTATTTTTGTTCTTGCTCTTTCTTGGCCTCTCTTAATCACTTTTTGGATTCCGAAAGCAACTACTTTTTTTTTATGATTATCATAAAGCTAATATTAAAGTAATGAAAGAAAGTTGAGAATATTATTATAAATAAATAACTGATTCCCCTTAAAAAAAAATTAAAAATAAAAGTAAAACAAATACAACAATACTTAGCCCCCATCCCCCGATGCATTTGAAGAAGAAAGATGCAAGTGAGTATCGAAGCTCGTAGAGTTACTTGTAAAATACCAAAAAAAAAAAAAAATGTCAGGTTGAGCTGATATCAACATCAAGGATGTAAAACCATCTAGAAAAACAATATTGTAGTATAAATAAATGATATCATACATGGAAAAATTTAATTTTAGTTGAAATACTTTACTGTCTTTTTGATTGATAAATTAGATATTTTAAAATTTAGATAAATTTAGAAATAAATATTTTCCAAACTACATTCCTTAACATCCTCATTTTTTTTTTTCTCTATAGAGGAGAAAAAAGACTATGCCCAACACTCTTTTTGTGCCTCTCTAGATTTCTCTGGAATTCTGAAAACGACCCGATTAAAATTATATATAAAAAAAGGTGGTATCGAATCTTAAGTAAAAAATCAGCCCTTATGTTCGATTGTGACCAATGAAAAAGAGTAAGATTATTCAGTTCGAAGATCATTTTAATTACGAACATCTTTCGTCATTGCATTTGTGATTCAATGTCATTTTTTTGTGACTTCTTAATAAATAATATTTTTTCAGGTGTGGTTTCAAAATAGAAGAGCTAAATGGAGAAAGCAGGAAAAAATTATTTCAAAACAAAATCATCATCATTCACCACAAATGGCATCCAATAATCATCAAAATTTAATTTGTATCCCAAGTAATTTTTTTATATTGATTAAGATTAAGTATCATAGATATTTTATATTATTTATTTTTAGCTCAAAGTCCGAATATCAGTGTTGATTCTCCACTTTTGTCACCGAATCAGACCATGACAAGTTCTAATAACAGTTTAACATTAGGTAAGTAAAGCCAAATGGAAATTCTTCCTTCCTTGTCTTTTTGCTTGAATCGGGGGGAGGGGGGGGGGGGGGGTTTAAAAAAAAGAAGCGACGAAAAGAGGGACCAAGCCGGCCCGTCGTTAAATCTAACGTTTTATGAAGATTGTGAAAGATTGGAATATAAAAAAGGGACAGTTTTATATATTCAGTAAAACCCAGGACACGTATTCACCAGATGTTAGCCTCTGCATGAATAATAAATATCATTTATTTATATTCACATCTTGTATGTATATGCCAAACACGAGTTACTTGAGCTAAGAATGTAGTGATTTTTGCCTTCCATTCATTAGAAATATGTGAAGGCATCACCCGTTTAAAATATTATAATGAATTTCATGAGTTTGAGTATAATTTTTTAAAATTATTTCGTATCAGCAGATGTAAAAGATCAAAATCAATAATAATAAATAAAAATTAAAACAAAATTATTAAATGAGAAAACACGTGAAAGAGAAATACAAAAGCGGTGTGTGGACACGTCCACTTCCTGGACTCGGTCTCTACTGGCCTACGTGCCGAACATCAGCACTTGAGGAACCACCAAAAAAACGTGTCTGGACCTGCTCAGGTTGACTTGGAAAAATAATCACGTCAAGAGCCAAAGGGATGGGGAGAAAGAGGGACAGAGAGAGAGCGCATCATGGTAAATATTTTTATGACAAATAAAAAAAAAAAAATATATTAATAAAATGGGATCTCAGAAAAATTCATTTGAAGCAAAGAATATGGCCTTCACTAAGTTTTTTTATTTAAAACAAACTGGTAAATTTTCTCAAAAATTATTTTGATACCAATTAAAGAATATTTTAGTTTTTGATTTAAAAAATATATTGTGAGTGGTTTATTCATGTATCAACTCAAGTAAAAGAATGCCAGGGCCGGTGCAAGAGTATCTGGTGCCTCTAGACAAATAAAAATTCATGCATTCCTTTTTAATATCAAATTACACAGTAACATGCATAGCCAAAAATAACAAAGCCATAGGCTTATAATAAGCTTGAAATAGAAACATTTTTAATTTCCAAAAAATAATAAAATTTCCGTTTAGTCGGTTCAAAAAGCCCTATTGTTCTGGCACCCCTAGATTGGCCTAATGGTAAAATGGGTCCTTGTAAACCGAGAGACAACATGGCGAAGAAATATACTTTTTGAGGCACTTCAGATCAAAATTTAATAATAATAATAATTAAATACCAGGTTTATGAGCATTAAAAAAAGTTATAATATGCAGCAAAAGTCCTGATATATGCAGTGAAAATATACAATAGACTATTTCCTTGCCTTGTTCGGGGCATTAAAATTGGCTAGAGGTATGAGGGGCAACGCTTAATGTATAGGGAGGCAAAAGACAGGCATACGAGGGTGATCTGCAAAGTGATGTATTTTTTTTTAGTCTTTTTGACATCTGAGGACTTATAGACTTTTCAACGATACATGTATAAATTTATTACGTTATTTGTAATCCAGACATATTTATTTACACCGTCCATTGGTATCCAATGATTTAAATAAATTTTCATCGAACTGCTGTGATCCGAACCCACACCCTTCACTTTTAAGGTTATCAATATTGACAATGTCTTTAACCTCTCGGCCACGGGAGGTGGGGTGAGGGGAGGGGGAGGATTTTACCAGCAAGCCAATTTTTCATGTTCAGAAACAAGAAAATGTCGGACAGAGCTAAATCTGGACTGTATGGTGCATGAGGAAGAATTTCGAATCGTAATTGAACTAATTTTGCAGTCGAGTGAGTGTATTATCGTGATGGAACAACACATTTTTCTAGCCAAATGCGGTCGTTTTTCTTTTAATTTTTTATTCAGCTGGTCCAATAGCGACTCGTAGTACTCTCCTGTGATTGTTTTGCCCTTTTGGAGATAATCTATAAAGATAACACTCCGAGCATCCCAAAACACAGAGGCCATAACCTTGAACCACTTTTGCTCTCTTCGGTGCACTGCAACCGGCTTCTACCCATTGTTTTAAGTGAATTTTTGTTTCGAGTGTATAGTGGTGAATCCAAGTTTCGTCAACAGTAATAATCGACGCAAAAATTCAGTGCGTTTACGCTTAAAAAGGCTCAAACAGTACTCAGAAGTGGTTACACAAATTTGTTTGTCCTCACCCATCTTGCTGAGAGTTTTCTCATATGCAAGTGTTCATGTAAGATATGACCAACACGTTCTTTTGATAAGACAATAGTGTCGGCTATCACACGCACATTCAATCGATGGTTTAAAACGAGATCTCTGCCATTTCTGTATTATTTACCTCACTTTACAGACCGCCCCCGTATTAG
>JAAAKE020168280.1:0-11605 GCA_010014785.2 Anisolabis maritima
ATCGTTAAAAGAAGGAAGAGAAACCGAAGTGAGCCGATAAGCGTCGGAGATAAACGAAACCTTGTACTGTGCTACCATCTATTGTGTAAAAATTATATATATTTATTTAATGAAAATAAATTCATAAATTTTATTTATTATAAAATATTTTATAATTTAATTTTTACATTTAATAATTATAATTATAAATTAAAAGAAAGAAATGATTTTATGGCGAAGAGCCATGATTATTGTAACATTTAATCTTCTTTTTAATAAAATTAATATCACAAATTCCTGGTCTAAGGGCCTGGGAACTTCCGGGACATTATTATTTTAATATAAAATTAAAAATATTAAATTTTATGAATGAAAAATATATATATTTTTTTAATTTCTGGAAAAATAAATTATTTTATTTATATATTAATATTTTAAGAATTCATAAAAATTATTGGAAAAAAAAAAGTTATGAATTAATAGTTATGAAATTATGATTTAAAATTGTTTAAAAAAAAAAGATATTATATAATATGGAAATTTTATCATTATATTTATATTTTTTTATTATTTTATAGGTAAATTTTATACGATAAAAATGCTAAAAAAAATAATTAATCAATTCACTCTTTATTTTTTTTATTTAATTAAATTAAATCTCTTTTATTCAGCAGATAAGTCTCCCTGATTTATATTTTATTTTTTTAAATTATTTTCGGCATCTGAGGTCAAATAGACTTCAAACAATCACAAATATATTTTGGTTATGCTACGTATCATTACAGCATTTTTATTTATATCAAATGGTTGCCAAATGATTTAAATAAATTTTCATCAGACTGCCTGGGATCCGAACCCACACCTTTTGGCTTTAAGGTTATCAACATTGTCAACGTCAATGTCGGCCACGGGATGGGGCTCGTTGATTTTCATACTCCCTAGTATCAATTAATAACTAGCCTTGTCCTTTGGTGCAGAGCTAGGTGGTGCCAAAGGTCAGTGGTTCGCTTCCCGACTTCTCGTCCTGAGCGACATAAATTTACTTAAATTATATTGGCTACCAATTAATTTAAATAAAAAGACGGAGTCTAAATGGCCTCAGATGCCGTAAACGAAAAAAATTAATAACTTCACATTTGATAATTGTTTGATTTATTTATAAATTAAATATTTAAGAGATGAAATTAAAAATCCATGATATGTCTCGAAGACTATCTAATAATTATTTTTAAATTGATTTAGTAATATTTATTGGATATTATTACTAATAAAAATAATATTAAATTTATAGAAAGCGCGGCAAAGAATGTGAAATATTTAAAGGATTAGCTCATAGAATGCGCTACTTGTGAAGATTGTAACAAATTTTCCCGCCAGATAATTTAAAAATTATGAAGAAATGCTGTAAATATTTAAATTAATATTATGGTAGGCATTTAAATAGTATTTTAATTCAAGTAAATTTAGACAGAAGGGTTTTGGTGTTGGAATAAAAAAATTGCTAACAGCGAAAGCAAAAAATTCTGATTAGAGTGAACTCGAATTATGCCCAACCAATCACAAACTAATTTAGTAAAATATTTTTATCTTGAACGATATATTGTTTGCTTTCGAGTCTAAAAGATATTGTATGAAAAACACAAACAAAAAACTAGTCTCACTCAGCACTCAATCAATACAATATCGTAACTAATATGGTGGGGGCCCACCTGCAGAATATTTTGGACTCTCCTGGAAAAATAAAGAACAAGAAAGGCAAATAAAATAAATATTAGATCATGCATCAAGAAGAACCCTTCTTGCCTAGTTTCCGGCCTGCGTGGCGGGGCCCATTGTTATGTCACTGTGTCTATAGAAAAATAAAATTTTTAAAAACAAAAAGAATAACCTCTTTCTCCCTAAAGGCTGAGAGGTTAAAGATATTCACATTGTCAATATTAATAACCTTAAAGCCAAGGGGGTATGAGTTGGGATACCAGGATGTTCGATGAAAATTTATTTAAATCAATTCGATACCAAGTGGTAGAAATTCGTAACTGAAATATATATATGTATCGTTTAAGTCTATATGGCCTTAGCTGCGGAAGAGACTTAAAAAAAAAGTATAAATAAATATGCCTGGATAACAAGAATCGCAAATAATATAATTGTGATGTTTAAAAATCTATATGGCTCCAGATGTCAAAAAAAAAAAAAACTTTTTTTTTCAAGATCAACACCAATTGGATCGAGTACACTGCCTGAAATTGTCTATAACAGCTATTTCCAACTGGAAATCATTACCGGGCCAATAAAATTCCCGGAATATGAAGTGAGCCGTAATCAAAATTTATACAATGAGTAAATTAAAATTCAATAATGATAATAGATGGAAATCTACGGAAAATGTTAAGTATAATAAAATTTCAACTCAAATATTTTTATATGCCATTGTATTTATTATTTTATGCAATGTGATACATCATTTATAAAATTAAAACAATATCTACTTATATAACCGTTATTTACATTGTAATTCTTAATTAATCATTGAGGCTAATTTTTCAATTTATGCTCTAATTTTTTTATATTAAGGGGTAATTTAAAGGGGAGACAACGAAGTTGATTTGTTAAATTCTCATCTGTTACTCTGTTGCGATTTTTGAACTTCACAAATTTCAATTTCGAAAAAAAAAAAAAAAAAAATCGATTCGCAAAGATACGTGGTTTCCTAAGCAGCTATAATACTATTATAATAGTGCTAGTTGTTTCAAATTAGGAAACTTATCTACTTGGATATATTTAAAAAAAAAATTCAAGTTTATTACTTGATTCAAACATGTATTCCAAATCAATACTTGATTGGACCTCTAATAATTCTAATTGTAACTTTTCTTGAGCAAATTTCACCTCCCCAAACGGACGTATAAAAATATTACAAATCATTTCATGTTTCTGAAGATAAGCAAATCTGTGTTCAAAAGCATTGTGCAATTTTTTTCTTCATTCATGTATTTAGAAAAGTTTTTTCGGTTACTTTTAAAATTATTTAAAATCGGAAAGTGGGTCAAATTTTTTGACTTCAATTGACTTTCATAAAGTCTCTTTGGCATCTGAGGGGATATACACAATTATAATTTTATTTTAATAACGATACGTATTATCCAGGCATATTTATTTATTTATATCAATTGGTATCCAATTTATTTAAATAAATTTTCATCGGACTGCCTGGGATCCGAATCCATACTCTTTGGCTTTTAAGGTTATCACTACTGACAATGCCAATATCTTTAACCTCTCGGCCACAGGGCGGGGGGTAATCATAAAACTTTAATTTCATCATGAATACTTTTATGTGTTGATAGCAATCTGCAATTAATTTATTTTTGCCTTAAAGCATCTGATTAGGTTCATTTAATTTTGTTGTAATATCTGTGAGAAAACATAAATCTAGAAGTCATTGTTCATCGTGAAGTCCCGCCCATTTTCATTCATAAAAATAGAAATTTCGTCTCTTAAGTTCCAAACCTTAGTAAGCATTTTCAGCGGCATAACCATTGAATTTTTGCATAGACAATCAAATCGCTAAATTCAGATTCTAATTCCCAAAGATACTCTTGAAATTGACGATGTTTCAGAGAATTTTATTTATTGTATTAATTGTTGTAATAACTATGGTCATCACGTGTAACATATCCAATGTTTGTGCAAATAATTTTTCAAGGTATAAAAAACAATGACAAATGAAAAGATAAAAAAATTTGAACTTTGTCCCATTTCCATTTGCAGTGTCTTTCAAACATACAAAATCCTGAAATTCTTCTGTCATATTCATTTGTTTGTAGACTCCCCTAATATAAATAGGTATCCTTAATGTCTATTGTTTCAACCAGAGCTAGTGAAAAGCACTTAGGCTTCATTAGGCGTTGCAGAAATTTCAGTTGATATGTCATTAATTCTGCATGTCACAGTTTGATAGACAGACTGATTTTAGTGAAAGATTTAATTTTATCTGGAGAGATTTCTTCTAGTGCAGCCATCAAAACATTCTTTGATATACTCGCTGTCTGAAAAGAGTTCCATTATTTTGCCATTAATATAAGAAATTCGCATACTTGCATGAACAATTTGATTTGATTGTTTCTGAAATTGGTTTTGTTGACCAGTCAGGCTAGTTTTAAGTAATTATAGTTTAGCTTGTCCTATACCAGTAGGAAGTTTAATTTCGTCGTGCTTCTGATCGAAAAGCCTCTTTATATTATATGATTTGAAATTTGAAAGCGAATCACGACAAATTAGGCTTTATAAAAATAAATTTTATTAATAAAAATAAATAAGTGACAATGTCACGAGTCTTTCCTGTTGCAGATAGTATGATCACAATCTCTAGCAAAAGTGACTTCAGTTTGTCCACAGAGTGCCTCTCACCCATATTTGGGGGAAAAGCCCTAGCCAAGAGAAAAAGGCTAGATAATATCTAGAATCACCTATATAAAGTCCCCACGAAATTTCAGCCAGCCATGGAATCGCTATCCAAAGTGATTCATTTATAATTTCTTTTACTTATAAATGTAAAATATAATGAGAAAGTATTGAGATCACAAATAATCGAAGTCAAGATTTCAACGGAAATACACGTTTTGAGGTCCCTTAAGTAAGAATAAGTTGTGTGATGTGCGTTTAATCACATCACATTTTTTAATTGAAATTTGTAATTTTTTTTGGCTTTTGGTTGAAGTCTTTGTATATTTGACCTGAGAAAAAAAAGGTTGAGTAAGGCTGATTTAAGCGGAGAGACGCCCAATGGGTACCATATATAAATATAATTATTATTTACTTTCAGTACAATTTATAAAAATTTGTAGAAGTGTTTATATCTACATATTACTTACTATTGCACGAGAATAAATAAATAAAATATAGATAATTAATATTTAATTTAAAATCTTAATAAATAATGAATATTCTCTTTCTGAAGGAATTTATTAAATAATAACGACTTAATGTATGCAATTTAAGGGAATCCTCTTGTAGCATTTTCAATGAAAGACAAAAGCAACACACACATCCAGAGCCAGTAACATTGGCTTTGGAGGACAAACGTATCCCCCGGTTCCGGAGTTCTGGTCCCTGGTCCCCGGTCCCCCATCCACCCTCGTACTCTGTTCGTGCTAAACGGGCGAGCAACGCTCTCTAATTAGCCCCAGATTAAAGTAATGTCCAGGGAGCCATTATCCAGCTTTACTGTTAGCTAATTAAAAGTGTACTCGGGCGTCGTAAAAGTTAAGATTAATTGTCCCCGTAGCGCAAAGGGGACCTCATCCCTTCAACAGGGGGAGGCGCCGGTTGCCTTACGAGCCCTTCGTAGACGTATCAAATTGATACCGAATTAACTCATTAGATTATTAAAGATAAGCTTTGCAGAAATATTATTTGCATAAAGAGCTTTTAACACACGAGTGTATTTAACTTTTTTCTAATTATTCATATATATATATTATATTACAATATATATATTAAGCTTTGTTTCCAGAAGAGTAAATAATATTATAATAAAATTAAAAAAATTTATTTATGAATAGGGAGATAAGTTTTTGTTAAGTTTAAGAAAAAAGTTTCAAGCCAAAAATGTATATTTGTAATCCAGAGCGGAGTTTCGGTCCTAAATTAAGACCATCTTCAAGCTAATAAGATTAATAACAATAAGTAGCTTTTGGTGTTAATGAAGTTGTTAAAAAGCAATTAGCTGACAGGATAATGCTCCTTAACCTTCTAATCCTGAGATGATGGCAACTCAATTTAAATCGACCTTCCGGAAAAATTTATCCTATTCAATCAGCCTTTCTTGGAAGGGACATTATAATCCAGCCTAGTATTATCTCAAGAAAGTTAATACTTCCTAAAACCACAACCTTTCAGTTCCTAACAAATTTGAGAAGGGATCTAAGTGAAATAAATAACTCTTTTTATTATTTATATATAGATTTTGATTCATTTAGATCCAGATTGTTTATACTATCTGAAAACAATCCAGGTAATTTTAGAATGATGCGTAATGAAGCCCTCAATTTTTATAGTCTTTTTCGTCATCTGAGATCATTTAGACTCCGTTTTTATTTATTTATATTAATTGATATTAATATTTATTTAGAATTATTAATTGGTAGCGAATATAATATAAAAATTTTTCGTAATTCTGGACGGGAAGCAAACCTTTAGTACGTGAAACGAGACCTCTACCTATCTCTGTACCAAGAGAGAGGACTGTTAACATCTTATAAAATAAGGAAAAATAGAGCTTTTTGATTTTTTTATAAAAATTCCACACTTTTCTTCAATAAGATGAATTTAGAGGCTGATGTATTTCGTACATATATAAATTAAAGGTACATTTCGTACATATATAAATTAAAGGTTATTTCAGGACAAAACTTTGTCCCTGAGCTGTGATCATTTATGATTATCTCTGTTTCGGTTGAACTGTTGCGGCTCAACAGATCTAATTATTTTATTGGCCAGTTGGTATTTACCCTGGGATTATTTTCTATTTCATAATAAACGGCGTTGTTTGCCCATCTGGCCATCCACGTCAATATACTCATTTCCAGCCAATAGCCCATTCACCAAACGCTTATTTATTCTCTATCATCGGCAAATCATTTTATCATCTCGTTGTTGCGACGCTTCCCGGGTCTTAATTAAATTTTATATAAATATCATTCAATTAAAATATTCCATATGTCCAATCTAAATTATCATTATTTTTTATATTATAAAGGCACTAAAAAATAAAAGTTAAATAAATAAAAAAAGAAAGGTAAATCAGAAATACGATTTCAAATCAATATGGATAATTATCAAATGTGTTAATTAATCATAGGATTATACATTAATGGCGTCATTATAAACATAAATATTCATTAGTCCAAGGAATAATAAATACATTTTGGATGTGCAAATGAAATTAACGCAAAATAACGGGATATGTTTTAATTTGGAGAAGTTACACCGTAAGCGCAAATGTTTAACTTTTAGATTAAATTTGTGTGTGATTTGACCGAGCTTTTTAAAAATCAATTTAAATAGTATCCACACTCCTCATTATTATTATTTCACTTTTAAAAACATTTTGTAATATAATCCATTTTAATATAGGAATTGTTTTTAATTAGTTTTTTAAATCAATGCGGAGGGTCTGGCCGGAGAGAAGAGCAAAGACCACAAAGTTTGTTGGCAAGCAAGACTAAGCAGCGTTGAACCTTGGATGGGTGGCCCAGAGGAACAAGGCTGAATGCCCGTCCTAAGGCGACTATATTGATTTTTCTTTCGTCGTATATAAATATAGTCATAATGGTCTCAGCAGTATATTAAAGTAAAACGATTTTAAATTAAATTTAAATTTAAAAACAAATTAATGAAATAAAAACAATATAATAAATCTAATTACATTATATGATGGAAGAATCATAGAGTGGCAGAAATTAATTTTTTTGGGCAAAAGTGTGTGACAATTATGGGTCACAATAGTCACCAAATATGTAAAAACCTCGAAGAAAAGAACGAAAGAAAATAGATCTTCCTAGGAGGTTTAGGAATTAAATCATCCTTTTTATTTAAGAGATAAAAAAATAGTCACACTAAAATGAAACATTTAATTTGTAAAGAGCAAAAAAGAGATAGAAAAAAGATGGGAGGTAAAAAGTTATTGTTACCCTTCCAAAGGACTAAAGAGTGGAGTGGGGATGATTTTTTATTAAAATTTTTGTTTTTAGTTAACCTTCTCTAGATTAGGAGGAGAATAGGCGGGTCATTACCAAATGTAAGTAGAGTATCAGCATTATTTCCTAAATCATTTTCAATAAGAGTATGGTTATTACCTATTTTAATTTTCTCTTACCCCAATTTTATGTTTTGGATGTCATTAGGGGTAAAGCTATGACTTTTTTTTAGATGGAAAGAACCCAAAAAACCAATCTATATAAACAGTCTATATTTTGTGGTCTAGGAAATTTAAATTTTAAAAATTTAATAAAATCATTCTTAGATATATTAGCTTGAGATAATTTTATTTAAAAGATTTTTATTATTTATTAATCAAATCCTAAAATAATATAAATATATAACGCTGCTATTAATACTAACATATAATTTTTTAAATAAGGATATTATATACGATTCTCCCTTTAATATCGGCCTTTGAAAATATAGTATGTTTATTTATTAAGAATGAGAATTTTTGGAAAATCATAAACTTTCTTGAAGGGGAAGTTTAAAGAATAAAACAAAAATAACTGAATAAAAAATACAAATTCGAATTTATAAACTCGAACATTAATAACGCAGCCAGAATTTTCGTTTGAAGGGAGGGGGGCACAAACGAGTTTGGAGGAGATTCCAATTTCTAGTAGTCTTTAGAGTGTGTTTTTATTTTTTGCAAGTAGTTATTATAAATTCAATTTAAATTTATATTTTTGTAATTTTTTCATTATTTTATTGAAAATTTGAATGGATTTTCCAATTTTTTCGACTTTTGGAGGGGGGAGGTAAGGCCTGAAATCGCCTCTATATCTCATCATTTATTTCAATAATTTTTCTATTTTCGTTTCATAAGAAAATGTTAATTTGGATTCCCTATTTTAGTTTCTTAAATAAAGATCTTGCATTTATCATTAAATAGCAATGCTTTTCTTAAGCCACCTGATAAAAGATATTTGCCGAATAGAATATCTCTCTGCGCCACTCAATAATAGTACAGTGGATATTAAGCGGATGTCTGTGTATGTGTAAAGGGATTATGCCAAGGGTGGTGATGGGGTGGTTATTGGGCTGCAAGGTACAGGGGATGGGTCGCCAGTCTCTCCTGAGGTTCGCTGACAAATTGTTTAATTAACACAGCTCGTTAAAACTAATTACTCCCAACGGCTGCGAATGTACGGGCGGGGGCGGTCGTGACGTCACACACGTGACGTCACATGTGGCGATGGGCGCTCCGGATTGGCGCTCCCCAATTCGAGGAGGCGCAAAAGGAAGGAAAGTCGCCCCCAACCCCCACCCTCAAGTCCCGAAAAAGGAGGGGTGAAAACAGACATGGCGGATGTCCTCACAATCAAGCCACGATTGTCCCCTGTTGTTTGCACAAACATTTAGATCCACCACTTTAGGCCGTTTATTAGCCACGTAAGGAATCGAGCAGATTATTGCTAACGTACCAATTTTTTTCTTCTCTCCTCTTATTTTCTTTCTTATAATTCTTCTTTTTTACTCCCCTCTCTTTAAATTTCCTACTTCTTACCTATAATAATAAAATAAATAAAATTTTGCCATCATATCAAAAATATTTTAAAAATTTGTTTAATTTATTATCATTTACTGATATTTATATTCTGATAATAGTAATTTCTTGAGTAAAGATGAATGAACCCTCCTTGGTGTGATTTCCTTGCTAACGCCTGAATAAATTTAAAAATGACAGGTCAGAAACATGAGTTTATAGTAAAATCAATGAAAATTTATGTAAATCAATTGGCCAGGTACACTAAGTCGTTCTTTTATTTTACTTATTATAAGATTTACATTACTCGATATTAGTTAGTATAAAATAAAAAATTAACACGATAGCAATCCATTATCATTAAAGTGAGTGATTCATTTACTATCAAGCAGCAAATTGATTCAATTAATAATAGAGTTATAGGTTTAATGGAAGATAAGATCTTATCTTTTAACTATATGCCTAACTAATTTAATACTTAATGTTTTTTTAGCACATTTTCTTTTCGCGAGAAAAAGCAATTTTTGTTGTTATTTTCACTTTGGCCGTGTGTCTGTGTTATAACATTTTTTTAATACGTTTTAATACGTGGAGACATGAGAGCCGAGTATTCACGTCATGTTACGATTTGTGTCCTGGACAAATTAACATACTTTTTTCATTTATATCTCAATAAAATCTTATTTTTTAAGAATGGTCCCCTCATCGAGATATCTCAATTTGTACAAATGCGCATTTCAAAAAGTGCTTGTGAAAATGTATTAGTTGGTTTATTTTTAAATTTAATTTGTTAATTCTAAATTTCCCAAATAAAAACGTGTATTTGTTAAAAATTAACATTTTAATTAAAGTATTTCTTTTTGAAATAATAGCAATTTCTTATACACAACCCGAGGAAAAGGTTCTAGCCAAACAATTCGTGCCAGCATGATAACTACGTTTATGTTTCAAACACTACAAAGTTTTGATTTAAATATTCGAAATTTAATTTCCGATTTTCTAACTCTTCAAGGATTTAGTTTGAATGCCATTTTCGGGACATTTGTTTGGCTCATTCAGCAAATTGTAGAAGCAATTTGGGGGAGATCTTGTTTTTCTCTGTTTTGGGGGTGAGTGAACAATCGACCTCAATTCCAGGCCGCGATCTCCAATCAAGTCAAGTAGCTTTGCGCTAAGTTATATTTCAAATTTGAGAAATTTTAGGAAGGCATCGCGCCAGCTTAACAACCCTCGCAGATCGGCTCTTAAATAAATCGGCTCATTTCATAAATGTTCTATCCAAGGAGACAGAGAAAGAGAATGAGGGAATTTTCAACTAGACAGAGTGACAAATTGACAAAATTCTTCCTACTTTTTTCTTTAAGCCCAAATGGTGTTTACCTAAAAAAAAGTAGCTGGAAAATAATCAAAAGTGCAATTTGAGATAAAATTTATTAAGGATATACAATTATTGATTAAGATATTGAGAATATTATACATACTGAAAGTTTAAAATTAAATAAACTGATATGGTCACCATATTACTAAATATTTAATAAAAATATATTTCTTAGTCTTAGACGTAAATAATAAATTAATCAACTATTGGTACATTCATACTTCAGATATTAATTACGAAGTTTCATAAAAATCAGTTCAACCGATTTACACACATATCATTCTATAAAACAATTGATTATTGTTTCAAATTCGTCATTATTTAGAGTAACCGCCGCACATCACAAATTTTGTCTTACCTAAGGTAAGGAAAATTGTGTTATGTTCGGTTACAACAAGTTTTTTGCGTTTTTTAGAGAATTTTCGTTTGTGAATCTTAATCAATTATATTAAAGTTATAAAAAAATTTGATTTAATTAATTAAATTGGCTTGCACACAATTTTCTTTATCTTAGGTAAAATAGAGTTGATGCGTTCAAAAAAAAATAATAAAGAAATATCAAAATTTAATATGAATTATTTGGTGGGTGAAATTAAAAGAAAAATGAGGAAGCGCTCTCTTTAGGAAAATTTTAATATTTTTTATATGAAACCTTCAGGCTATCCCCGGAGAAACGACAGCCCTACCCTGGTTCTATTATCCAAAGAGCCACCTCAAGCCCACTCTCAAAGATACAAAAATATATCAGACTTCCGAATGCGTCAACAAAACTAAAATGAATGATACTTCATTGATTTTTCTCATGAGAGGCTGAAGATTCAAAAAGATCCCATCTTATATGTTGGCCCTTCCTCACTCTACAATTAAAGTGTGAAAGTTAATTTTATTAATTTAATATCGAAAAATGGAGCGACAAAAATATATTTAAATTACATTGGCTACCAATTAATTTAATTAAATAAGGACGGAGTCTAAATGGCCTCAGATGCCGAAAA
>JAAAKE020168312.1:0-11603 GCA_010014785.2 Anisolabis maritima
ACGTGACCAACTCACTAATGAATTAATGATCCTAGAACGGACCACATATGCTCTGTTGTTATATATCCTTAGAAATAAACAACTGAATAAGCATGATTGGTTCTAGAAAAAGGCCCTGGAGCAATTCGAAATCGAAAATCCCATTAGTGAGTTGGTCATTTGTGTTGTTTACATAACAACACACGAAATAATTTCTACAACTCATGGTAATTATTTTTTTTTTAAGTCTATTTCGGTTTCTGAGGCCTTTTAGACTCCGTCCTTATTTATTTATTGGTAGCCCATTTAATATAAATAAATTTTTGTCACTCAGTACGGGAAGCGAACCAGCGATCTTTGGTACATGAGATGAGACTTCTATCCCTGCACCAAGGGATAGGGCTAATTATTTGTTTAAAGGAACAAAATATGATTATATTTAAAAGTTCTCTTTTTTTCACGATGATCATTAATTTTATCTTTTAATAATATGCAAAATTATACTGAAAATCAAGATTTAAAAAAAATTGAAATTTGTGGAATTTGTTGAAATATCCAAGATCGTGTACATTCCAAAAGAAGGGTGGAGAGGGTGGGAGGTCTGCATCGATTCCATTTTGAGTTGACCCACTTGACCTCGGCATCGTCGCCGCCACCGCCGCCACGGTCAAAGTTACCTGCGAGACCTCCGCTTGGTTTGCTTGGGTCGATATGTGGCTGCGGCGAAGGGCGAAAGGCTCCTGCCACGCAAACCCACTGAGAGAGAGAAGAGAACCTCTACCACCAACCTTTAAGGAACGAAACATCCGTCTTCTTGCCGGCTAAACAATATCTCTATCCAACCCCCTATGAGCAACCCCCTTTCGGAATTATTAAAAATGCCACCTCTACTCACACCGAATTAAATTGTAGTACTGCCCACGGATATATAAACAAACAACAAACAAAAAAAAAAAAATAAAAACACACTTTTTAAATACAAATTCCCTCCTAAAAAATTCCATTTTAATAATGAATAAATAATTTGCTTTAAAATCATAAACATCGCTTTAGATAATTAATAAACAATTTTTATTGTTTTAACAAAAAAAAAAAGTAATTAAATGGTCATCTTCATAAGATTTTCTTTAATTAAACGTTTAAAGAAGTTCAGATTAGATAGGAGGGTACAACCAAAGAGAGATTCATTTTTAAAAAATCTGGTGTGAAAAGCACATCACACAACTTCCTTTCTTATAAAAAGGACCATTATGCGTAATTTTTTTTTCGTTTGTGTGTATTAATTAATTGTCAAATAAAAATAAACGCACATCACACAACGTTCCTTCCTAAGATAAGGAAAGTTGAGTGGTGTGCTGTCACACCAGATTTTTGCAACGGGCAGGTTGGCTCATTATGGGTTTAGAAGAGAGGCTGGCGACAGTCTTCAGTCAGCGCAAGCAAGATAAGGAGTAGCCATTCATAAGCGAGATCCATTTTTTCAGACTCAGATGAGTAACGTGTATTTCTGTCGAAATTTCAACATCAATTTTGTTTTGCAATCGCAATGGTTTCTCACTATATATTACATATATAGGTAAGAAAAATAAAAAACAATTTCTCTCTACTGACGAAACTTCGAATATTTTTACATTTTCTGTTTAACTATGGTTTATTTGTATTAAATACAAATCGAATATATATATATATATACAATTGTGAAAGCGTCAAAATATTTCAAAATATTAAAAAGAGTTTTCTAATCATTAATAAGAAAATGCAAAAATGTAGGAGTGTCAGGTCTAAAATATTTTTTTATTCAATTTTTAATATATTTTTATCTTCTCTTATATATGAAATAAATAGTGAGAAAATATTGCAATCACAAAAAAAAAAATCGATTTCGAGATTTCAGTGGAAATACACGTTTTGAGGTTCCCTGAATCTAAAAAAATAGATTTGATGCTAATGCTAATTTTATTAAAATAATTTAATTATTTATCATTTTCATGTACTCCTTACTATACCAATTTGAGCCTTGTAATAAATAGCAAAATGAAATAAATTATTATTTGTTGTACGAAATTTGTTTCAAGGCCCCGCAAGTCAACTTTGCACCGGGTCCCGATTTTGTTCGGGCCTGTCCTGTTATTAACCCATTCTATGTGGGTTTGTAATAACCGAAACATATATTCAAGGAGCTACTGCCCTAACGAATGTCAGTGATTTTTTTTTTTTTTTTATAAAAAAGGAAATTTAACCATCTTATCAAAAAAATATTTTGAACTTAGTTGAAATTTTACTATTAAAAACAAATAAAAAATTTTTTTCTCTGATTAAAAACCGGAAAGGAAAATTTTAAAATTTGATATAATTAAATAAAATCTTTAATTAGCCATGGGCATGGAAAGATAAAAAAAATCTGATGGTCTTAATTATGAATTCTCAGACCCTTCATTAAATATTGAATGATGAATTTTCTTTCATACTAAAAATTAGATCTTTGAAAGACAATTCATTTTCTTTGAAAAAACTTTCTTATTGATCTATTCTTTTTTTTTTTTTTTTCCTAATTCTTATTCACCTCATTCATTCTATAACTGATTAAGCTACAAAACATTAGACAAAAGGTTAGGTCAAGGGCGTTTGTTTGAAAAGGAATTATTTGAATAAACGGAATTAAAAGCTCTTTTATTATTCAGGGATACATTCAAAGTGCACTTCTTATATTAATATAGACCTGGAAAATCATTATACCCACAATCATACATATTCCTTTTTGTCTATATATAATAGAATTGTTTTCAGAAAGAAAATTTTCGAAACTTGTTTTTAAAACAAGAAAAAAATTAACTTAAAAATTCCTGATAAGTAATTTCCAAATTGTTATTAAATTAAAAGTTCCGAATCCCTGAACTCAACGCCCTCAATCTACCACATTCTCTTTATGTCATCTTGCTATCTCATATCTTATCATATTTTTTTCTTATTTAACTTTAATCTTTGTATCACATCAATGATCCCACTAACGCTTTTCTAGTTATATTTGCTCTTCCGACCTTTAGAACCAATTTAGATGTTCTGTCCGTTAGCAGGGCGCGGTGAACCGGAAGGAGAGACTAATATGTCCTGTGACATTTTCTCTCAAAATTGATCAAAACAATAAAAAAAAAATTATTTACTAGATAGTATAATAAAAATATATATATATATATAATTTATATTTTAAATTTATCCCAACTCACTAATAATAAGATATATTCATTTTTGATGTTTTCTCAAATAACACGTTTTCAAAGCGCTTAGCATAAAATAATAATAAAATGTTTAAATTTTCCTCTCAGTAGGCTGACCCTAAAGTTTAAGAGAACAATTAGACAGGGAGGAATTTCGAAGGTGCAATTTCTCTTTGAAATATTACTTTTTTTTAGTAATAACTTGGAATGCTTCCTTACGCCAATACAGTCTAATAACAAACCTCTTCTTTGCTTTTTTGTTTGGAAGGGTGAGTGCCAATAAGTTCCATTCTTTTTTCGGGACGCACAATATTAGAAAATGTTTGCCTCAAAACCTGACATAAGATTTTTTTCTTACCATAGTAGAGGAGAAAGTACTATGAAGGCAAAGTAGCTGAGTGCTTGTCAGAATTCACGATTTAAAAGAAAAGTTTGTTTGCTGAGATAAAATCAGACAATTTTTTTTAAGGGACTTGTTAATTTTAGTTAAAGTTTGATGTCAATTATTTTTTTTTTTTATCATATCAATATTACATTCTATTTTTATCAATTATCTATAATAACAATAAAATCATCTATTTTGATAAAAAAATAAATTTTATTTTTTATTCGAAAAAAAAAACAGTTATATATTTATCATACGAGAATTAATCAAAATACTATTTTCTTTTTATATAAAAAAAAAAAAAAATATTAGAAATGGTTTCGGCTTGTTTTAATATCTACCAAATCAACATTTAATATATCATCAGTTTTTTTATTTTTTATTTTTATTTTTTATTTTAATTTCATTATTCATCATTTGTGTAAAAAGGAATTAAGGAATTTTTTATTATATTTAATATAATAAATGAATCATTCATTTAGAGGAGATTATTTTTTACATGAACGAATATTTTTTTATCTGACCCTATTGATTAATGAAGTTTGATGAATTAAATAAAATAACCTCATCTCTAACGAGGCAATTCATAGAGAATTTTTTCTATTATTATATTCGATATTTAGATTGTGATTTGTATTGCTTGCTCATTAATTTATTCAATTAGAGAGTTAATTTTTATTTCAAGTACTCGTTTTGTATTTTTTTTATTATATATTATAGGCTATATATTGTAATTTTATTATATATATTAAATAAAAAATTAAATAATTAAGGTTTTATTTTGAAAAAGGTGGTGGTTTTCAAAACAATTCTTCACGACTATATATAAGTCAATATATCGTTTAAGATAAATGAAATGAGTGTTTTGACTGGGCATGTTTGGTGTCTCCCGGACTTGAACCAGGGACCATCCACTTTCGGATATGCTGCGGATACACCAAGGCTCCAATATGCCCAGTGACCAGAATGATGTCGCTCATTTATCTCAAATAAATAAGTTTTAAGGTTTTATTGGATTTTTAAAAATACAATTTTTAGTCTATTTATTACACTCTTTTGATGAAATTTAGATATAAACTCATCACACATCCGGTAATAATGAGGGGAAGATTAAATAGATAATGCGACAAAGACCAATATTTCAGATATTACTCATTAATTCTATCTCTGAAAATTTTGAAATTCCTTTTCGAACCCTGTAATTGTACTATCATTTAGTATAATAGTGCACTGATTCGTTGTTTAATATATACTTATTACTTATATAATATTTTCAATTAAAAAATATGGCTAAAAAAAATTATTATACAAATTTCTCACAATAAATATAAATTAAATATATATATTGCTATTTTTAAAATCATATTTCTGTCAAATGCATATTTTATATTTATTTGTAAAATATTTATTTTGTAAAAACCTATTTTGTAAAAAAAATATTTATTTTTATATCCTATGACTAAATAATGCTAAAGGGAGAGTAAATATGAAAAAATACGGGGGGAGGGTGGTGGGCAACACCTCTCACTCCTTCCATGCCTCTCTAGAAATTATAACTGTATAGTTGATTTAAATTAGCCAAGTATTCGTTATAAACTCAAATCTGGTTGGATAACTTTCAGAAGTCTCAAATGGGATGTTTCATTTTTTTTTACATATATTTCTTTTGCTCAAAATCAAATCTTTATTGTTTACAAAACCCATGAAAAAATTATAATTAAAAAATATTAAATATTTTCTGAGCTAATTATTATTTATTATTTGTGATTTAATGAGGAAAATTCCATTTTGGCCAGAAGTGAGTGTATATTTGTAATTTTCTCTTAAATTATTCTAACGATTGCTTAAATTGACTATACATTTAATTAATTAGTTAATCTTTAAGATATATTAATCTTATTTCACCTCAAAATAGTGTGGAGCTCTCAATCTAAAGGCTCCTCTCGAACGCTTGCGCATTATGTGCTCCTGCGCACCTCGCCTGCGCTGACCGCTGACTGTACACCAGCCTATCGCGTTGGCTTGTATTGGCCCATCATGGGCCAACGTGCCCGAAGTAAAGAATCTGGTGTGACAGTATGTCAGTTAGCTTTCTTTTCGTTAGATAAGAAAGAGTGGTGTAAGTCGCACCAGATTTTTAAAAAATAGAGTGATTAAAATAAATTAAGAAATTAAGACAAATATAAAATAATACAAAAGCAAAACTTGAAAATTAATAAGAAATTACATGTATTTTAAAAAATTAAGTTGGGAGTTATAAATTATGTCATAATTACCTGAAGAAGCAGCACAATCATGGCATTCGATTGAATCTTTTTTTTTTCCTCTTTTTTTATCGTATATCCAAGTTACATTGTGTTTTTGGTATACGATGTTCGGAGCAAATTTGTTCCTCTATGGAGCATTTTATCTTATTGCAGATTCCATATAAGACTTTCTAAAAATTCTGTAATACATAAAGGAAAAAATTTAACATATATATCTATATTTTCTATCTAATATTTATATAAATACAATCATGGCAGTAATGCGAAAAATTAAAAATTTTTAATATATAAATTATCTATTACTTTTAAATTTTTGCTCCACTAATAAAGCACGTATAAATAATTTAACATGGGAAGATTAGTTGAATCTGCTTTAAAATATTCACTGATTTTTAATAGAATATTATTAATAATTAAGTATATTATAAAAATTTTGAAGCATTTCCTGCACTCTGACGTCACCAAGCTTCGGGTGTTTCCGGAGCGTGATCCGTTCTATTTTCTCAATTAATTACAAATTTCCTATAAAGGATAAAACTTATTATGAACTGAGAACGACAAACATTTTGAATTTGAGATGAGTTTGTGTTTGGTTGGGCATAATTTGCGCTCCTGGTCTCGAACCAGGATTTTCCGCTTTCACGCCTAGCGGACTGCTATTTTTACACCAGAACATTGCACGGCCGAACAAACACATTTCGCCAATATTATGTCCAACCAAACTCATCTCGCTAAATGTTTATTTTAAACGATATATTGACTGGCTCTTACAGTTTATAGGGCGTTGTACGTTGAAAACCACCAGCCATTTCAAACAAAGCTCTCTCACTCCATATAAAATTCAGTTTCATTTAATTTTTATTTTATTAATTTTAGTTTTTTTTTCCATTACTCTGGTCAATAGGACTTAACAAACATATGATATTTATATCAGGAAAATCGAGAGCTTCCGACAACGAATTTAAAGCAATATTTAAATCATATGAGTTTCTCCCCTTTTATTATTCTCACAATGCGGATTCTGTTCTTTCATTATCAACTAAATAATATTATTTAAGTCACTTGGATTCCAATTGATAATATGTATCGTTGTAAAACTATATTGTAATTATTTAAAATTTAAATCTATCAGATGCAAATAAAAAAAAAAAATATTAAATGATGGATAAACATTTTACCAAGAAACAAAATCGGCCCATCGCACAGCCTGATTAATAGAGAGAAGAAAGAGTGACTGTTTTTAATATCGACATTATGGTCCATTTACACATAAACAATAATTATCCGGTATATTAATTTATTACTTTTGTAACTTTTGGCATTGAATATCATATAGACACATGATAAATATGAATATAATTTATAGGATATCCATTGTCCGTTTATTGATTAGTATCCAATATAATTTAAATAAATTTTATCGCTCAAGAGGTGGAACGAATCACCGACTCTTAACTTTACCTCTTTATTAAAATTTAAACTTAAAAGTGATACAAAAATTCATAAAGATTAATACTTAAAATCTATACTGGTACTAACAATTGTAAGCCCTTGAGGATTATTTCTTCTAAAACTTCTTAAATTAAATTAAAAAACTTTTTTAAAAATATAGTCTGATGGAAAAATTGACCTTATTTATTTTCTCTTCTAAATTATTTTTGTGTATTAAAAAAAAAGAATAAGAAAGATCTATTATGGAAAATATTTGAATCATTTATTATTTTATTTTCAAGTTGAGTGAATTTGTCTTGTTATTTTATAGAGGAAAATAATATAAATTAATTTTTGTTCAAAAGAAATATTTATATAATTATCATATTTTATATTTATTTGCCTTGTCTCGTGGAAAGGAACATTTTTTTTGTCTATAGATATATACTATAAATCGTTATTAATACGATACGATAACCTTTATCCACCAATATTTTTTGAAATTAATTAATAGTCAATATAATTTAAATAAATTTTAGGGACTGGAAGCGAACATTTGGATCAAGAAATTCAAAAGAGCATTTTTTTAATTTTATTACAATCAAGAATTTTCTATCTTCTTATACTTTTATTTCTCTTTTGAACCGAGTTGACATAAGTAAGTAAATATACGATTAAAAGAAAGTTATGCCGGCCTGTTTCAAGACGTAATGCCACTCTTGAGAAAAAATTTTAATATGCTTTTTTTGAGTTCAAATTTTATAGACTATTTAATTAAGAAAAATAAGAAGAATATTTGATTTGCCACTTAGTAAAAATTTTCAAGAAATATATATTTTAATTTTTCTTAAGACATGTTTCTGTCCAAGATTTACAAGAATGAAGAATATTTCTTTAATTTTAATATTTATTTATTAAAGATTCTAAATTAATAATTCTCTTAACTTTTATGAAAACTTGGGAATTATTTACACATATTCTAAAAGTATATAAGGGTAATTTATATAGCATTCTAACATATTATATATATATATTATTATTAGTAACATTTTTTTTAAGTGATCACTTCTTGAAAATAATAAAAACAATTACTATGATTATATTATTATAAATATTTTATTATTTATATAAATAATATCTTTTGATTAGCCTTCGGTTCAAGAAAGGCTTAAATGTTTTTATTTATCTTACACATCTTAAACTTCTCTGTTTGTCTGACAGATAATGGATGGTTATTTATTAATTAAACCCATCTCAGACAATGATGATGATATATCTTTTATACTTAATTAACAAGGTGAATAAATAGAATTTACCAATTATTGTAGAATTTATTATTCGCAATTCATTGATGATATCATTCCAACTGAGTCAGTTGGAATGTCATCTGGCATGTGAAAGGTCAATGGCATAAGGTCGTCGCAAATGGAAGAAGGTCAATTGCGAATGAACTTTACTGGCATTGTAATTTCGCCCTACTGGCCCTCTGGCAAATCACCATCGCTGATTTATACGGTTTTTTTGCAACTGAAAAACCAGAGATAAAATTTTGTTTTTGCTCTGTGATTTTCATTCCAAATAATTTTCTTTAAATAATAACTTTCTATGGAAAAAAAATATTTTCATAAATAATGTAATAATAAAGTTTAAAAATTAAACAACATTTTTCATGGAACAAGTCCAGGTTATGAAAAAATATTTTTCTTTAACAACTACAATGTGTTGTTTTTTGTCTTAGTTTACATTTCGGGGATTATACGCCACTCATCATCAGAACTTTATTTTATTGATTGATTCTGATGATGAGTAGCGTATAATCCCCGAAATGTAAACTAAGACAAAAAAATAAAATATATATATATAGGATTGTCTTTTATCTCTATTTGTTTTTTTTTTTTTTTTTATTAAAATTTTTTCTATTTTCCAAATTTTGTAATTACAAAAAAAAATTTTGAATTTCAATATTCCAAGAGATCCACCCTTGTTTGTTACAGATTATTTAATTCATAATTATGCATTTATATTTTTTAATAAGATTTAATAATTAAAGATCAGTCATTTGGTTTTATTAGAAATGGGTAAGGCCTAAGTTCTGTAGTTCTAATGTTAACGTAGGCTAAAGGAAAAGGTCCAAATGGAAATAAAATAGATGTAGTTAGTTAACTAGAAATAAAGAGAACCCCGATCAGAAATTAGCTGATTTTGAGTGTGTCTTTGTGTCTTTATACAAGATAGCAGTTAGGAAACATAACATCCTCAGATACGATCCATTTAATCAATTCAATAGAAATGAATGTTTCTTTTCCACCGAGATCATTGTTGTTAAGAAGTCTAAGCACTGCTGGATCTCGGGATAGGTGGCCACGAAACACGAGAGCTGGTGCCCATGGCAACTGATTTTTCTGATCAATATATTTGTGAAGTCTTAGGTTTAATTTAATTTAATTTAACATTATTTTTAAGAAATTGAAATTTCCTGAATTGGATACATTGATTTTTATATTAAATATAGGCTACTGGGAATAAAATATTAATTTTAAAAATACCAGTAAACTTTTTTGTAATTTCATTGGAAAAGTTTGTTCTTAACATAAGGAAGTTTATCCTTTTTAAACATGAGTAAACAATAAATTTAACAATTCAATTAAACTCTCCCTTAAAATGAACTAGATATTTACTTTATCGTTTTTCCAAATATTTATAATAAAGAAGAAGTTACTTTTTTATGAAGTTTTTTTTTTTTTTACTTGACTTAAAAATATAAATCGAGCAAAGAAAAATAAAAGATTCATAATTAAAATATTATATAAAGATGTAATAGAGTGGTTCTTCTAAATTCTTTTTAGTTGACGTCCCAAAAATATAAAACAATCTTACTGATGACGTTGAGTATTCATAGTTATTACCCACTAATTATTTTTAGAATTAAGTTATGCCTAGTTTCGAACAAGCTTTAGTAAAGCTAGTTCACTATCATACCAATTTGTTCGTTGTATTTATGTATTTATGTGGTATTAAGCCTGCCCAAAGATTATCAGCTAATATTTTTTTTTTAAGTTTTTTTGACATCTGACTCTATATAGACTTTTAAACAATCACAATTCTATTATTTACGTTACTTGTTATCCAGGCATATTTATTTATATCAATTGGTATATATAATTATATACTTTTTGCTATTTACTTTTTATACCTACATATTGTTCTTCTTTTTACTGTTTTTTCTGAATCAAATTTCCTTTTATATAATTATATATTAATATGTATTTTTTTTTGTAAAACTTTATTGTGGCTGAATGGTTTCTGGCTATGAGACAAAAAATAAAAAAAAAATAGGTATCCAATTTATTTAAAAAAATTTTCATCTGACTGCCTGTAATTCGAACCCAATATTGATAATTGTCACTATCTCTAACCTGTTGGTTACGGTGGAGGGGGGAGAGTAACAGCTTGTATTTTAAATACATATAACAATATATTGAAATACATATAAGATATGAGCGACAAAGTTGTTAATGAATGTTATTACTGTGTGATGTGGGGTGAAATTTTTAACAATTTTTGGTCTCTAAGGACTTGCGCCCGAAACACCGACCGAAAATTTTACTGTTTTTCTCCTATTGCACTATCCTTTCTTAATCCTATATATTATTTTTTGTTTGTGTCAGAAATTATATCCAATTGATTTTTATAACTCACATCCTAATTTTTTGTAAATTTATTAATGTCACTGGATTGTTTAAGAGAATGAATTTGTAGCACTATTTTTTTTCTTGATGGCAGTGAAAATAAGGATGCAAATCACCGAACCCTCAGAATTTAGTGCCACAGAAAAATTCGAATCTACCGCAATTCCTAACTCAATTAAACTAAAATTGAGCCATGTGGTGTAGCTTGGTGAGCAACAATTTGTTAATTTTTTGGAAATAAAGGAAGATTTCTAGCAAGAACTCAGGCTGAAACGTTTTTTTTTTTTTTTTTTTTTTTTTTTTTTTTTTACAATTTTTTTTTTTTTTTTATTTTTTTATTTTTTATACTTTTTATTTTTTTTTTGATCTATTTAGTTTTCACAACATCGCTATATCCAAACACTCTGATGAAATTTAATTCGTTTGATGTTGAAAGACCATGGAGGATAAAATTAATGAGGAATTTTCATAATAAATAATAAATTTTCTCATATTAAATAATTTAAGTAAATTTAAATATAAAAATTATATAATATATTCTATCAAACATTATTTTTTTAAATATATATTGGGTAGTCGAAAAAGTCTTTTCGTATTTTGTCCATAGATGTCGTTGGAGTCGTATATCTCCAGTGCT
>JAAAKE020168334.1:0-11601 GCA_010014785.2 Anisolabis maritima
AAAGATCCATCGTCTTTCCTTTTAACTTAGGAAAATAAGTTATATAAAGAGGCCATTAGTAAACCGCAATTTTCTGTACCAAAAATTCTTGATCAAATTGGGATATTAACGTCCATATCTTAAATATGAATTATATGCTTTATCGAATTTACTTCGTGCCCAGAGTGCTAAATTAGATGGATATAGTAGAATTCGGTCTTATTTGAAAAAATATCGAAAAGTCAAAAGTGTTATGATTATCCGTACTAATTCTCGTTATATCGAGATGAATGAAAATTATAGAAGATTATTTATTTTATTAAACAAATAAAAATAAATTATTATTTGATTTTTTTTTAAGTATTTAATTTTAGATGAAAAGGCAGAAAAGGAAGTTTGTTATATAACTTATAATTTAATATTAATTAATTAAAAAGAGATCTCCTTTAATTTTTGTCCACGAAATTATTTATTTTATACATCCTGTATATCAAGAACAAATATTTGATTAAGTATTTTAAAGAAAATGGAGATAAAAAGATACTTTTATACATGAAGAATGAATTAATGGTGAGAAAAAAGATCTTTTACTGACTAATGAATAATAGGATTACCTCACGATCATAAACCATATCGACAGCCAATGACACGGGAACAATGACAAAAATCATGCCAATAAAGAGAGCAGAACTAAAAGTCCCAGCATTGAATTCCTCCGGCTGAGAAGTTAATTGAAATGGATGTGTTTGGACAATTATTTTATTTGTTTCTATGGGGTCCTTTATTTCGTTTACATCTTGTATTTCTTCTTCGATTTCTGGTTCGTTTTCTTGATTTAACACTACACTGTAACCAAAATTTTTTTTAATTAGAACATTAATTAATTAATCACCTTCAAAGTTATTAAGTAATAAATAATTTTTTAGCTAGTATTTATTTGTATAAACGAATAACGACAACTTAGGGCTGAATCAAGAAATTTTCGCAATTCGGACCAAATCCATGTGTAGCAGCCCCTTTCTAAGTTTTGACTCACTTTAATTTTTTTTTTACTTTATTTTTGAATTAAAAGTCCTCTTTAAAGCTTCTTTTAGCTTTCTGGTCAACCCCACCTTTAATCTGATCTTGTCCTGTCTTTTTTAGATAAGAAATTTTGTACAATCACAATTCAAGAAAATTATATCAAGTATTGTTACCTCAAGAATTAGCCAGCGAAATATATTTTAAACAAATAAGAGTATAGTTAAACGTAAAAAAATTATAATAATAGATTTATCCCAAGAACAATTTCAAACCAATTGTTTAAAAAAACTGCTGCACATGCGTATGATTGTTTCAAACTGTTGGCAATTGGTCTTGAACAAACCTAATGACAAGTGAAAGCTTTAATTATAAAAAAAAGCAAGTGCTTGCCCTAGAAATTATTTTCCAAGACAGAAACATAGATCCTCCTTAATATGCTTGTGGTTATTCTATTTCAAAAAGATTAAAAGAATTTATTTACCTATAGAGAGCATTAGTGATCATATTTAATACAATGGGCAATGAATGGTGAGCAGTATCATTGTAAATGGCGGTCACGACGAGATGCAATGTTTTTGGATCCCATTCCTTTAAAAATAATAATTATTAATTAAAAACAAATAAATAATAATAATTTATTATAGGTTATTTTAATATATTATTGGGTTATTTATTTTATTTATTGTATATTCTTTCATGAGCTAAGACCCATTACAAAATTTCAGAATGTCTTTCATGGTTTATCATTATTTTATATATTATAAAAACATTAAACATTAAATTTTGTTATTCATTTATAAAGAATATTCGCAGACGCCGGACTCCCCTTCCGAGACAAAATAATCAAATCTTTAAAGGTATTCTTATTGAAATATAGAAGGGCCATTTTGATAGTATGTGAAAGATGGTGTTTTTTTCCTTATGTTGCAGAGTACATAATTGCTGGTGGTCCATCCTCTAACAAGATCTAATATTAATATATTATTCTCTTGTAATATAAATAAATTACCTATGAAGAATGTGAATATTATGCTAATATGTAAAATATTAATAATTACTAATAGAAAGTTTGTTTAATATTTAAAAAATAATTTAGATTTGGTAGCAGATAAATGATTTAAACATATTTTACTAATTTAAAAATTTTATACTTTAAGATATTAAAAGATGGAGTAATGCCTGGATAATCTTATATTTATATTTTTTTATTTATATATATTTATATTTATCTTGAATGAATTGATATATACATATATTAAATTTGGGACTTAAGTCACACATATGGACACTTTGTACCACATCCCTATTACTGGGTGTGAGACTATAATTCACTTTCCTACCCCATGAGGAGAGTTAGCAAAGTTACTCGACTCAACCCCGAGCTGTTTTACAACTCTAGATCGGTAATCCGCAATTTATCCGTCTTAGCCACAGTCTCCTCTATATTTATCTTATTTTTTATTAAAGTTTTACTCAGATGAGTGGAGGGTCAAGGCAGTGACGTAATAAATATTTAAAAAAATATTTAATTAATAAAATAGAAAAATAGTTAAAATGGAATAAATTAATATCTAAAAATAAAAAATGACAAGAGAATTTAGAGGGGGGATTTAGAACTTAGATATTTGGTCTGCGAAATATGAAAACTGAAAACCTATTTTTTTAAAAAAGAAATATTTGCATATAAAATTATAAAACCTGAATATTGAGTGCAGCCATATGTGGTCGTAATCCGAGTAAAGAAGAATAGTTGCCATCGTAGATATCATGAGCCACTGAGAGGCCATCAAGAAATTCATCTAAACTAGAGGAAGTGGCGTTAAAGATGGCAAGTCGAGGCTGGGGATAAGTACCTGAAAAATGAATTTATTAATATAGGCTGTCTTATTTGGCGGTCCAGAATATTTATTTACCTTTATCTAAAGTTAAAGGCCGAGTGGCAGGAGGAGGAGGTTGAACTGCGGCGAGATAAAGCCCGAGAGCTGCTAATCCCACTGGTAGTGCTAACATTAAATAAACCTAAAAAAAAGCAAAATAAAAAATTATTAAATACAGACCGTTTAAAAAAATGTTTTAAAATTTACTTTTTGAATATCACGTGTTAATCGAAGACAACGTATTCGAACCAAAGCCACCAAAGTTTGTTTGAAATTTGGATTTGTTTGCAATGGGGCCAAACCAAGGCCCATTGGAGCTATTGGAGGTGTGAGTTTCGTCGATGGAGGACATTCAGTATCAGATGAAGCTGAAAATAAAAATACCTAATCAAAATGAGAGGTAATATTTACTTTTTTTATTTAAATATATTTTTAATTAAAGATCTTGTTAATTAGGCTGAGGACTGGGCTTCAAAATCGACAATATTTGACACCTCCTAAAAATATGTTTTGAGAATGCTTTCTCGAAATTTTATTTCTTATTTATTTATTTAATCTTTTTAAGTATGTTTTCAACTCAGAAGCTCTCTTAAACCTTCCCATGTATATATTTCATCAGGTCTAGGACAATTTTTCTTATAACATTTTTTTAAGTGTTCAGAAATGGTCTCCCTCCCTTACTCCTCCCTCTTACAAATGAAAATATTTTTTAAAAATTGAAAAAAAAATCAGAAAAATTTTAATAAAATTTACAAAAATAAAAATATCAAAACATATAAATAATTTTTCAGACCTCTTCCCCCTATTACAGCCATTGATGTTTTTGTGTGTTCTGAATAATATCTATTATATTTAAATTAATTTTAAACCTTTTGTTTTTACTTTCACTTAGTGTTTTTAGTAATTTTTTTTTAATCCTAAGTAGCAGAGGGAGTGGTTATCCTTATACCGTCTCTCTTGATTGTTAGTCTACCATTAAAATTAATAGTAATTAATCAAATTACCTTTTTCTTGTTGTGCTTCATTATGTAAAGATTGATAGCTTGTACTTTTACTCTGCAATGAAAGTGAACGGCTTAGAGCTCGATTCCGGACCATTTTCTTGCTGAGATCATCTACTCCGCTGGCAACACTGCCAGCTCCTCCAGGAGATGCGAGAGACATCCCTTCTGATCGTGAGAGTCTGTCTTCCACATCATCGTCTTCATCGTCATGCCTTTCTAGGTGGAGAAATACCTAAAACGATATTTTGATTTTTATAGATAAATATTTATATAGTAAAATCAGGATGTGTCCAGAGAAAATGTTTTTTGAAGGGATCCAGAACCAAAAATTTTTTTTGAACTGCTAGGGATATAGAAATGTTCAATTATGATTAATATGGATGGATAATACTTCTTTATTATCTCTCTATTAATAAATAATAAATATTAATATAATTATAAAAAAACTACATAGTCTGATATTGAAAAGGAGTAAAAAATACAGTAGAAACTCCGGATTAATTGGAACAGGGGTTGTCCGGATAATCAAAAGTCAAAACAAATCTAATAGAACAAAAATTGGGAAAAACCAGGATAAATTGAAACAAATTTAAAAAATGATAAAATGGTAATACATTTAATAAGTTAAAAGGGATGTGGGTTCTTTCCCATAGTTAATTTTTTAAACCAAAAATATCAAATGATATAAATAAATTGAAGCAGCCAAGTTAGCCAAAAGAAGGAAGCTCCTTTTAAAACAACTTGGTAAAAATAACTATGGATAACAATTATAGGAAATTAATAATAGAACCACTTCAAATCTATTAAGCCTAAAATGGCTAAGTCTTTAAAAAAATATAAGAATATGCAATTCAATGGGAATTCTGGAAGTTAAATCTCTATGATTGATTGTATTGATTTAAAATGGCAATCATACCTCTTCGAGTGTTGTCATCGATACTCCGTAGCTGCAAATGCCCAATCTGTTTGTTCTCGTTTGTATTTCAGATTCAATCGCTTCGAATAAAGGTGCAAATTCCGCCACAGCATCCCGAGGAAGTATAAATGATAACTCTCTTCCATGACGTCTAGCTCGTTCAGCTTTAGGAACATGGGAGTGAACTAATCGAGAGATGGCATGCTCTCTGGCTGTTCCATCCAGAACCAGTCTGAAAAGGTAATAAATTTCTTAATAATATAAATCAACACATTTTTTGTGATAATTATTAACTAAAGATCAAATTAAAAATTGAGACGACATATATTTATTATACAGGGTAGCTGATATGAAGTGTTACCAAAACAAAACATCAAAAAAGGCAGTGCTCTAGGCAGTTTTTTAGTAGCCGCTCGAAGGTAAATTTTCGAATGGCAGTATTGTTGTAGCGAGTTATGAATCGATATACAAACATTTTATTCACTTTTTGATAATCTAGCTCTTTAACAATAGCTGGCTGTGATTTTCCAGCTAAATACAGAGCAATCATACTATTCCGTTTGAATTCCATGGCTTTGTTAAATTTTTTCTTAAAAACTGAGAAGCAAATGCTTTTGGTGGCTTGAAAATAATAAACTGAACTGTTATGAGACTAAGGTTAGACTAATTTTGACACAACTATCAACAGCGCTATGACAGGGGTGAAGTTGGTAACCCTTCATATCAATCACCTTGCACCACAATTATCTATCAGTTCATTTAAAAAAAGTTTAAGAGTACAATAGGAATTGAATGATTCAAGGTTCGGTTTCAACTTAGGAGTTTGGGTTGATTGCTAGTCTTCATATTTTAGATTGGCCGCTCTCGGAATTAGAGAGAAAGAGTCTCCCTTAGAGCTAAAGAGATAAAGTGATCTTGTGATCGGTAATGATATAGATGGGAGCTCTCTGAACCTTTTCAGATTTCTGGGAGAGACTGATCAGAGTATCTTCGCAAATTTAGTATAAATTTGACTTACGTAAGATGATAACCTATTCCAAATTTATTCTTGAGAAAAAGAGAAGTACCACAGCAGCGCACTCGACCACGAGCGACCACCGCCTTTCGATCTGCTAAGATATCTGCCTCGTCCATGAAATGTGTTGTAAGGAGTATGACCTGTTAAACAGGTAAACAACATTATTATTATTATATTTATATTAATTAATTTAAACGAATTCTAAATAAATTTTAAAAATATTTTAATAAAAATCTATTGTTTATCTCCATAATAGGATTTACTTATTTTATTTTTTATGGGCAAAACAAATACAAATGTTATGAAAAATATACATATTTTTTAATCTAAAAATAAACAAAGAAATAAAAAATTTGAATGATTTTAGCTCCCAATTTTAGCTCCTAATACAATAAGGCGCAGGGACCAAATCGGCTATAGTCTACGCTCCTGGGAAAAACATATTCGTATAGTCGTTATATTTATAAATGTACTGCGCTTGGTAAATTGACATATAAAAAGATATGAAGTGAAGAAATGAAATAGGGCAATTATTTTTAGAATAGACATTCACCTCTGACAAATTTCTCTAAAAATATCTGTGAAGTTAAATATACTTGTCGTAACTTCTTCTCATTACCTTTCCATGTCTTCGATTTTGAAGGACTGACCACATATGTCTTCTTGAATAAGGATCGACACCGGCTGTTGGTTCATCTAGGATAATTATCTAAAAAAAATTATTTTTTTTAATCCTATAATATTACTCGTTATTTATAAATTAATCATACTTTAGGATCTCCGATTACAGCAATTCCAACGCTTAATTTTCGTTTTTGTCCACCGCTTAAATACTTAGCATAAGTATCAGCTTTATCAGTCAAATCTATATCCTTTAAAGTCTTATCTACTTCGTTGTCAATTAATCTGGAAGAAATCCCCTAAAGAAAAATAATTATTTATCTTTCTTTATTTCTATAAATTTAAAATTGCTCTTTACCCGAACTGTAGCGAAGAATTCCAAATGCTCCCTTGGAGTTAGCATGTCAAATAATATGTCATGTTGAGGGCAAACGCCAGTCATCGAACGAATTGCACTCATATCATTGGGATCTCTGTTAAAAGAAAAAATGATAGAATTTATTTATTTATATGGAGAAACATAAACTCTAATTTTTATATATTTAATTTAAAATGCGATTCTTGTAGTGATATATTGTGTGATTGGCACGATTTTCCCATTAAATAAAATATTTTCTTTCCTGACTTTTTCTTATGATTTGGAGTCGGAATAAAAAAAATTAGAGATGCGACAGAGGGCAAACAAAGCCTTCGTATGGCCTGACGCTTGATATGAAGGAAGGGAGGGAGAAAGACTAGCATATATGTATTAGAAGAAATGCCAATCTTAGCTTGGGTAATTCGTGGCTGCCATAAACGTACTCAGTCAGATGTGAGCCCCTGAGTATATATGAAAAAAAATTTATATTTTTCTAAGAATTTATTGTTTAACAAAATCTCTATATTTAGTCATTTGCATTTACTTACTATGTAAAAAAACCTTTTAATTTATCTTTAATATTTTTAAAAATAAATCCAATCATTTATCGATTTCATATTTATTTGACCTACACATATGTCAAGATTCCAATAAAAAACTAATAGTTTTTTACCTTATATCATAGCCAAATATCAACGCCGTCCCACTTGTAGGTGCGGTGAGCCCAGTAAGTATATTAAATAGGCTAGTTTTTCCAGCTCCATTGTGACCCAATATGGCAGTGATTTGACCCTCATAAATTGTTAAATTGATACCTAAAAAATATTTTAAAAAATTGTTATTATTCTTATTATTATTATTTATTTGATAGGTAGGAAAAAATTATTTTCTATTATTTTTGTCGATTTTAATAAGAGAAAAATAAAGTTATTTTTATTTTTTAATTTATCTATTTAAAAAATTGGTTTATTTTTTAGTTATAAAATTTGGTGGCGATAGCAAACAATCATTCAATTATTTTGAACTTTTGACACATATCAATTTGAAGTTCAAATCTTTTATTTAATTTTATTATCTTAAGTCTCCACTTTTTTTAAGCCTTTTTTGGATTCTAAGGCAATTTAGACTGATTTATTTAAATCAGCGGTAGCCAATAAAATTTAAATTAATTTTATTGCTCCTGACAGGAAGCTAACCATTTAGCTGATGAAGCTATAAGGGACAACTCCCCATTTTAACAATGTCTGGTTCCAATCTTGTACCCTGAAGTACCACAATCTGACAGCCCCTGACATTTATAACTGAAGAGATGAGTGATCAATTTAAAAAAAAATTAATTTTTTCCTAAATTAATACTAAATCTTCAAATATTTTATATTAGCTATAATAAATTTTTAATATATTTAAAATATTGGATACATACTTATAGAGTATTAAATAATAATATATTGATAAAAAGAAGTAAATATTTTATTGTTCATTTCATTCTAATTTTTTATTAATTAAAAAAATGATTACCATTGATAGCCCGGACATCTGGTTTTCTGCAAGCATGATAGACTTTACAAAGATCAATGATTCGAATTGCTTCACGACCTTTTAATTCTCGAGCCACAGGTTCGATATCTCGGCATATTTCATCATTTGCTGACGAATCACCATTCAAAGTAGGAACCTAAAAAATTTATTAGCAAACAATTCATCGAACATTTAAAAAAATAAATAAATATTTACTCGATGAGTGGGTGGTCGTTTGCACCAAAAAGAAGGCATAAAACAAAACCAAGGTTTCCTTTTAATTCCATGTTCACCTAAATAAATATCGTTAAATAATTAATTTGTTTGTATAAAAAAGAAAGTAAAGGGTTGATTACTTACTTGGCAAAACACTATCTAAATAATAAGCAAGGCAACCATAAAGAACGCAATCGAAGGCCATCATGACTAGAGAGGCACCAAAAGGAAGACCTGGACCATGCCATATGTTGGCTAATGTTACTCCTTGGTCGGCGAGTTCTAATACCAGGGCCTAAATGAATTATAATCAGATAATTATTTATATGAAATGTATTTAATAAAAAAATTAAAAATGGCAGTATGAATGAGTGTAAAAGAAAAGAAAAATTCAAAAATAGCGAAAAAAGATATTAGCCCGTTCCCAAATATTTCCATCTTAAAGGGATTTTTCATTGGTAATTTATTTATTAATATATATTTTAAGAAATTTGTTAGATTATACTGAAAATGCTGATAAACTTCCTGAAGATCTTGGAATTCGAGGTGTCAATTAGGAGAAAAAATATGTGCTAGGCACAAATATGCTTTTTTTTAAATATAATATAATTTCTATTTCTTTTGTGTTATAGTTTTTTTTAAGTGATAAATTTAAAAATTTTCTTAGGGTTTTAATTAAAGGTGAAGATCAAATAAAAAGCTAATTTTTTGGAAGAATAACCTCCGAAATATCCGGCAATAATCACCTATTAATAAATATACTTGTTAAAAAATTTTTTTATTTGCCTCCTTTATGTTTAATAAAGAGCCCTAAGAAAATTTTTGAATTGAAAAAGCTGATTTTTGGCAGTATATTTACATATATTAGTAGGTGATTATACATTTCGAAATATTATACAATAATCACCTGCTAATAAATCAAATTCTGTCAAAAATTTTATATTTAATCTTCATCATTGATATTTGGAATTCCACATTTTCATTCTTAATTAAAGAGTTAAGAAATTCAATATGAAATAAAGCAGAGTAAAATTTCCCTCGAATTAAGAATTTTCTAGGAGCATTTCTGAATTCGTTTGAATATTTTAGATAAAAATAATAAATTAATAAATTCCCTGATGGAAACTTCTTTTAGCCTTCATAGTTTTAGTGCGGAGATAAGATTTTTTGATTGGCTAGAGCATAATAAATTAAATAAAAGACGTCCTTTTTGATTTTAATAAGGTTGGGAAACTCTGGGTTATATTATCAAAATAAGAATTATTACAAATAAATTATTTTTTTTGTAGCAGAAGATTCATGAAGGAGCTTATTGCGAAGAGGATGTTTTTATCATAATTCTTTCCTCTTTCTTTCTTTTCTTTTATATTTTAGAAGTTTAAAATTTTTTAACTTACTCGATCCATAGCGAGGGCAAATCCTGTGCTACTAATCAACGAAACCAGCCATAAGGCAACATGGCTTGAATCACCATCAACAAATACTTGGATAAAATAAAGCAGTGACATAACGTTAACTGCGAAATTGCCTAGAATACCCGCCGTCTACAACAATAAAAAAAGAAAAAATTTAATCATTTAGTTTTGTTCTTTTCCCAAAATAAATCACTTACTCGGGCCTTATCGAAAAACGGTGTAAGCATGAAGCCAAACATGATGATAGAGAAAGAATAGAGAAGGATTAATAAAAAAACAAGAAGAAAATTAGTGTGCTGGAACACCTTCAGAGTAAAGAGAAGAACAGTCGAAATGATAGAGAGGCACAAAACAAAAGCCGCGTAGATGATGAACCACGAAAGCCTAGCAAACAAATAGAAACAAAAGAAAATTTTTATTTTCAATGGGAATAGCTGTCACTTTATTAAAATACTTACCAAAAAACAGAATCCCGGAGTCCCATAATTTTCATCCCTTCTTTAATTTTTTTTTCTTTTTCACCCACGATTAATATTAAAAGATAGGTGATAAATTGAGAAAGCGCCATAACCATATAAAGCGGGATTACAACGCGAAAGGCTACCAACCAATCTAAAAGAGAAACAAATAGTTAAGGAGAGAGTTATTATTAGTAAAGTAATAAAAGCTGATTATAAAAATAGTTTTAAATTTTTTGGAGGCCGAAAGTGAGAAAACAAAAGCATTGATAATATAATGGGCTTAGTAAAGGGGGGATAATATAAAGGGTATCTCCTTTTTCACCCTTTAAGTGCAAAATCGTTTAATTTACACATTTTTATTAAGAATTAGATATGATAAAGAGACTCACTTCCAGTATATGCTTCTTTTGGGAACATTTCAAGCATCACATGAGGAAGTTTAATATTTTTCTTTTCAGTATCCAACTAAAATAGAAAAATAGAAATAGAGCATGAAAAAAAAGAAAATAGACTATATATTTATTATTTCTTTTTAACTTACCCGTAATTTCGTTATATCTATGAGCATTTGAAGGGCAGTGAAACCGGAATAATAATATTGATTTACTGGACAGGATTCTCCTGTTTCTATTGGAAATACTCCTGCTAAATAACTTGTAGATTGTCGACACGAGGCTGGAGATGCATATAGCTCACCGGACGCTGGCACCGCCATCCATCCGGGATTCGTTCGAATTTCATAACTGTAATCATACAAAATATTATTTAAATAAAAATATATTTCATTCCATGCATAAAATTGTTTTGCCGATTCATTCAAAAATTTGAAAAGGTGATAAGTTTATAGGCAATTGAATAATGAAGATGGTCTTAAATGAGACAGAAATATCCCTATCATTTGAATAAATAAATCATTTTACCTTGAAAATTCGTCTCATTATTCAATCCAATACAATATCAAATATAATATTTTGTATCTCATTATAATGGATTTTCATTAGTGATATAAGGTAATTAACTGAACTTAGGAGAAAAAAGAATATTGCATTAACTCATTAAAAGAAGAAATATTGGATGCATTAATTTGTGAGTATTAGTCCCTAATTCCAAAAATAATTAAACAAAATTATCTTTAAACTAATTGTAAATGATAACTTTTTATTAATTAACTATTTAAAAATGATGATATAAAAGA
>JAAAKE020168345.1:0-28778 GCA_010014785.2 Anisolabis maritima
GAATGTCTGAATCACCACTTTCTTTGAAAATGGTCGACATGGTCCGCATGAGTGGCCGGCCAGAAGCCCTGTTTTAATACTTTGCGACTTTTTTCTTTGAGGCTGGTTGATAGAGCAAGTCTACTCTATGAAACCAAAGACTTTGGAAGAACTTGAAGGTCGAATACGAGAAGTTATTTCTTCCATTCCACAAGAATTCCTGGGAAGATCCCGAGCGGTTTGAGAAGCTGCTGGCGAATGCTGGTGCCCCGAATTTTAAATTAAACTCCATGTTATGTGCGTTCTTGTCAGATTCATTTCTTGTAAAAATAAATTCAGAAATAAATTATAAGATTTTTAAAATAGGGAGTTACTTTTCAATCACCCTGTATACAAATAAAATTTTCAATTTTAATGACTGAGATGAGCTTAATTCGTTTTGCACAAAAGTTAAAGTCAGGTTCTATTGTCGTTATTTGTAAACGCATTTCATGTTCAGCATCCAATTTATTTCTGTATTTTGTTTTTCTCCGACATATGTTGAAAACGACTTTTTGCACAAATATGTTGTAAAGAAGGGTATTAAGACTTTTATAGCTTTTGCAGAAATTTGAGGATATTCCGTGAAAATTTTTAACCAAAAATCAAGATGAACTCTTCTCGTTCGTATCTGCATTTTAACGTAGAAGCTGTTGATAGTTCAATCAGTTGTTCCGGTTCTGTCAGTAATAAATTCTGATTATTATTGAAATTTTTAAATGGATTTTTAATCCAGTCATGGGACTTTTCTTGTTGAGGAAAGTAATCCCTGATAGTGGTTGTTAATTGTAAAATTTGCTCCTGAATTATGCTTTAACATCTTTATTCAAATATATTTCATTTTCGATTAGAAAATCGCTTAGTTTTTCAAAACATTGCGTATTATTATTTTTTACATAAGATTCCCAGAAATCAATTTTTTAAATTAAAGCATTGATTTTATCGTCCAGTTTAATAATATTAAGGCTTTAAGGCTTTGAAGAGATTTATTAAATTCATTTAAAGATGTAAATATATCTGCCAAATATGCCAATAGCTGTAAACATATTTCATCATTTAAAATTTGGGCATATTTATGTTTAAGATCATTTAAAAAAATTTTAATTTCATTTTTTACGATAAGATTTTACCATATGATAAGCATCGCACTTCCGCAAATAACAAGGTTTTATGTGTTCTTGATAGTTCTTTGCATAATAAACTAAATAATCTTGAAATTAATTCTTTTTTTATAAAATTAATTATCTGTACCGCTTCATCCAAAATGTTCTTTAATGTTTTTGGAATTTTTTTTGCTGCTATCTGATGAAGATGAAGACCAATAAGTGGAGCTATTGCAATAATTGCTGATTGTGATTGTGACATAGCTCCTTTTTCTCGGCCTAATAAAGATTTTGCACCATCAGTGTAAATATGTGACAGAATGCTTTATTTTTTATTTTTATTATTTTCATCATTTTGATGAATATTTTATGTATGTTTATGGAACCCTTCAGGGCATTTTGTGGACCCCAGGGTTCCGTGGAACACAGTTTGAATAACACTGACCTAAAACAATAGTGTGAAATTAGTTCTTAAAAATGACGTACTACATTACATTAAAGTTTTTCCAAAATAAGCGCCAAAGTTAAAATAGCAAAAAGCACATTTATCTGCACCAACCAAATATATATATATAAGTTGATAAAATAAAAACAATTATTAATACCTTAAAGACGAGAAGGTTACATCCCAAGAGAGTGCGAATGGTCTGAGTAATTTATATAATTCCATGAGTATATGTTCACTAAACATATTCAAAATTACGTCTACAAATTCAATTTTTAAAGCCCAGGATGTTCGAATAAACCAACTCTAAAAAATTTTTAAAATTAAAGAATAATGAATGTTATTTTCATATAAAAAATAAAAATAAAATAAATAAAACAGGCAATATCAAAATTTCATTCACGAAAACTTTGAAACCACTTCTTGCGAGTGGTATAGGAAACAACATTTTCAGCAAAGCCTTTTCTTGTGCTTCAGCTACATTTTTTTTTAAGTTTGGAAGCGAAAAGGAGGCAGGGCCTCAAAAGTTACCTCTCGGATGACATTGCATTCACTACTGTTATATCAGCATCTGCCATCTATTTAGTGCTATTGTTATTCTAAAGCTGAGGTTTAGACTAAATTTAATTGTGAATAGAAGCTGTCATTTTGGGGCCAAGAATTAAGTTGTATTCCTATTACAAGAAGGAATAAACACAAGAAATATTAATGAAGGCACGGAAAAGATGAAATTAGAGTAAGTGGAACAAAATATCCAAAGTTTTCTAGTTAAAGAAGAATTAGAAAATATGCATGAAAATCAAGTATTGGAAAATGTACCAAGAGAAATATATAAGAAAACAATTAGAAGCAAATGGTCATTTAATATCAAGAAATGAAAAAAATGAAATTAATATAAGACAAAATTGGTCGCTCTTGGATCTAATCAAAGGAAAGGAATCGATTATGATAAAACATGTACACCAGTGTTTAAAAGAAAAATTTTAAGAATGATGAGGGCACTGAGCTAAATAAATGAATGAAACATACACCATGTCGATATAAATGAAGCTTATTTGAAAGCCACACTTGACACAAGATGAAATTCTCTTAAAAATACCAAAGGGATAAAATGAATATTTCAGGAATAAAAAACTAAACATGGGATTCAAAAGAAAATATATGTAAATTAAACTATATTTATAGATTAAATTAACCAAGAAATCTCTGGAATGGTGTTTTGGTAAATTCATAATAATGATTTCAAAAGACCAAGATTTGATTTTTTAATTTTTAATAAGGTTTATCATTCAAAACGAAAAGCGGGCTACCGTCCTTTGAATCATTAAATAAGTTACTCCAAGGGCAGTCTGGAATCTGAAACCATGTGACTTATAAATAATTAATTATTTATTATAAATGATATCAGTGACCCATCCATATTTATTTAAATTAATTGGTAGCCAATATAATTTAAAAGTATTTTTATTATCAAAAAGTCCAAAAGGCAAAAAAAAAAAACAAATGATCATATCAATAAATATAAATAAAGCACCGCCGGGTCACATTGTTTTTATTACTTAAGACAGAAACTCAAACAGTGACCCTTAGAAACTGAAGCATAAAAATTTTTTATTATAATTTTTGTATTTAGTCTGCTTAGATTTTTTTTGTTCTTTTTGTCTATTTATTCATGTAAGAATATCATTATGAATTTTAGAAAATTTATTTCTACAATAAGAAATTCGTAAATTTCGCTCTGAAATAAGATATAGTGCTCTGAAATCTGTGGTAGAAAATTAAAGTTCCAGCTAATAAAAATTTGGAAATATATGTACATAGAACATCAAAAAAACAACCATAAGGAAGGTATGTTAAATATATTTGTTTCAAAGGTATAAAGTGGGATAGAGTGAAAAATACTTTGCAGACCCACAAATTTTAATAAATAAATTCCATTTATTATTATAGATCTATTTTCTTTTGGGAGAAGGTTATTAAGTCTACTAAAGTGGTTTCAAAAAACTAGATGAAAATTAAATTTTATTTACCTCTAAAATAATAAGATGAAAATGGAAATGATCTTTATAAGGCTTTTGAGATAAGTATTCCACTTGCGCTTCCTTCGTTTCGGGGACTATTTTCGAATCCATGAAATCTAAAATAGTAATTTAAAAATTAAAAAAATAGTATTTAGAATAATATAATAATCTTACATTGTATTAAATTATCAGCATCCAAGGACGTTATCTGTGCTATAATTTGACTTAAATTTATTTTGGGATGTTCCTCAATTTCTTCCATTCTGAGAAAAAATATATTTTATATTAAAATAATTTATTATTTGGTATTTCCCAAGCTTATCAATTTTCTCAAGATTAATTAATGAATGAATTTGAAAAGTATTTTTCTTATCAAAAAGTTCAAAAGGCAAAAAAACAAATGATCATGATCAATCATAAATATAAATAAACCACCGCCGGGATACGTCACATTGTTTTTATTATAAGAATAAAATAAAAAATCTTAATTTTGCTTTTACCCAAAAAAGTAAAGAAATGATAGTATATGTGATTACACATCTTGTTCTTGAAATGGTTTTCTGGGGCAAGGGGAGAAGAGACAGAGGAATATTGAGCCCCCACTTTTTAGTTTTTTGATTTATATATTTAATCCAAATCATCCTTAAAAAAACTTATATATAGAAATTTTAAAAATAACTAGGGACATTATTTCTAAAGAAATTGATAATTAGGAGGGGTTGAGAGAAATAAAAGATTCTTTGAAAAGCGAGGTTTGGCTTTTTAAATTACATATTATTTAGTTTTTTTTTTGGTTTTGTGATTTGAAAACAAATTTGTATAAAAAATCTTTCGTAGCCTTCAATTTGAAAGATTCAATTTAACCACTAAAAAAAACAAATAATCATAAGAGACATTAATAAAATTTAATTAATTTTATTCATTTCCTGTTAATTTATTTATTTAATTTTATTTATTATAACTATTCTAATTCTATTATAACTTCTAACAATAATTTAAGTGAGTTCATAGACAGCTTTTAAAACACGAGTTCTTTTAAGGAAACAATTGTCCGCCCAGAATTGTGATTGATTAAATATAATTAAACAAACTTTACTAACTTATATGTTTGTGTAAATGGTTTAAAATGATTTTTAAAAAACCTTATTAGGGCGATTATGAAATTCTTTTGAAAGAATTTCAAATAACTATGATAATATTGACTTAAAAATATTCTTTATCTTTAACTCGAAAAAAATCCTAATAGTCTTGAGTCAAGGTGAAGAAATCAGTCTTCAAGTTAAGCAAAGACAAGTGTGAGTGAAACTTGGCTAGATGGTTCTTTTCTATTAATAACAAAAAATGAATTTTCTTCTAAACATATTATAGCAGGTTCCAAGTGGACTGCTCTAGACTGTTTTGGAAAAATACATTTTTTGTTTTTATCAAAAAGGGCCAATTTATGACATCCAAGTATGACATTGAATACCTTCGAAAAATATTCTCTTTCGAGTATGCAAAAGTTTATTTTAGAAAAATAATTTACAGGTATTTTTGTCAATTAAAAATAAATTTTAATTATATTATACTTACTAGAAAAAAATACCCTTTTATTCAGATTATTTGATGTAGAAAATTTCCAATAAATGAATCGAAAATTAAAAATTTAATTGTTAACACCTCTTCATTTGTGGATCCATTACATGCCCTCTACTACTTAAGTCAAATTTTAGTTTGATTATTCTTCAGCTCTTAATTTTTCACTCAAAAAAATTTCTAATTAAAAAATTTTTTTAGATATTTTTTATAAAATTTTTTACTTTTCATTAAAAATTTTTGGAGTTGGAGTTGTTAGAAGTATTAGCGCGGCTATTTCAATTTCAATATAATTAATTTATATTACGTATTTACAAAAAAGATCGATAGTAAAATTAGATAAATATAGTCTATAGTAATGGGTTCCCTATAAGGGGGAGAGATGCAAAGAATTAAAAAAAAAAAATTGAAAAAACTAATTATTGAAACCAAAATAAGGAAGCATACATTCTACTATTACAAATTTTAAAGGAAGTGTTCAAAAGGAAACTGTAAAGAGAAAATTACATTTGGGTACAAGAAACAAGGATTTGAGTTTCAACATTCAACATTAGAAAGAGCCAGAGTCGGGAATAGTCCTAAAAATGGCCTCAAAAATTATTGGAGAAACACCGAGGCGAAAAAAATTTCGTAGAGCAAAAAGAAAGTTAAAAATGTTTTGGTATTTTAACGAAGTAAATGTATATACCTAGAGAAGGTGAAAAAGTTTAAGGATCCCTATTTTCTTTTTATTCTGCATTTTAAGCTGACGTTTTGAACTTGATTAAAACCATCCTCAGAGCTCTAAAGCTGTCGATAGGATCATGATTATTAATAATTATATAATTTATATTGTCCGTTCTAGAGCTCTGAGTATTGTTTCAATCAAGACCGTAACGTCAGTATTGAGGGGACAGAAAAAAATTTTTAAATATTAGCTGCAATTCTTTTAATCTTTTCTTTTCCTTGAACGTTTTGTTATTTGCCTCTTCCCTTTAGTGGAGGGGGGCTGTCACTAACCATATTAAAAAAGAGAGGAGTGAGTGAAAAACTGGCCTATGGTATTATATTATAAAAAAGACAAATTTTTTGTAAAAAAAAAAACTTCACTAAGGTATTATATAAAATTCGTTATCACAGATCAAACTAAAATACAAATCTCTTAAGACAAATAATGATGAAAAAAAAACTAAAGAATATTTAATCAATGTTGGTTGTTGTAATTCGTATTTTAGGGGAAGGGGATAAGAGATGAAAGCAGCTGGCACATGATGCCAGAAGGAAAATAGATAATAAAAAATTCCAAATAAAGTTTTTATATTAATTTTTTTTTCTTGACTCCTTCTTGGGACCTACCAATATATTGATGGAATCAAAAGAAAATAGTGGGAAAAAATTTTTTAGAGCTAGAGTTTAGTTAGCCTTCAATTGTCCTTATCTTTTAAAGGATCACACAAATTGATATAATGGTTAATATAGTATTAATTTTTTTTTGCGATCCGACAAAATCTGAGGGTCAGGTTAAAAAACATTAACCTATATGATGAATTCATTTTCTGGAATTTTAAGTATCATAAATATTATCATTTCTAAGATATTCAAAAAGAATAATGCTATCTGCTATTATTTATAATTGCTATTCATTTTTATCAAAAAAATTTCTTTCATTTACAAAAAATGCCTAAAAATTAATTTTTATGCAAAATGATATCAATAAAATTAATTGTGTTATCTGATGAAATTTAAAATATAATACGGAAATTTTAATCATTAAAAAAAAAAGCAGGAGTGTTAGATAGATAGAAATTTTTATTGTTTCGGACAAGAGAGCGACAGAGGGTAGATGAAGAATAATTGATCTCGTTATTTGAAAATGAAAATGACCAACGATGATGAATCAGAACACAACCAGGAGTAATTTCTCTGAGAGCTCAGTTATTACTTGTAAATGTGATGACGCATTGATAAGAGGCCTCTAGTCAAAGGCACACTTCTGAGAACTCACCAGAAGAGAGAGAGTAGGGATAGGTGAGTCATCATCCATCGGTTCGGTTGGAGTCGAGAAGTTAAAGGCTAAGACGAAGACGACGTGGGGAGAGAGAGGACAGCACCAGAGTATAAGTGTGAGGCCAATAGCTTGGAAGGTCAGTTGAGTGACAGAGAGAAGAGTTATAATATCGTAAGTACTTGTTTTACTTCCCCTTCCTAGAACAAATCAAAACCCAAAGAAAATTAGCAATTTTATATTTGCATAAAGACATTCTTATTCGATCTTTTGCAAGATTTCGATTAATTTATTAAGAGAATTTTAAATAGGTCTATTCATTTATTTTTTATTTAGATCTTATATGTAATTATTTTGTTTGATATCCCATATTTTTTGTCTAATTTATGAAATTTATTTTAATTTAATAAACAAGTTTTTATTTAATTTTAATTTTAGTAAGTGATATAACTAGTTTGGTCCGCCGAGAGCGGCCCATGAGTTTGCAGCTCCTAACAGAGCCCAACATTTTTCTCCTCGAAATTTTTTACCTCATTTAGTAATATATGCCAGTATTTAGAAGATATCATAAAAAACAGAATGAAATTCCTTTATGAGGTGAGGCAGCCAACAATTCTCGTCAACATTTCGAACGCATATGCGCTTATCTTTAGGACGAAAATAATAATAATGTTAGATGAAAAATAATTTTTTTTTCATCCAATAGTGTCATCCTGATGTTGAGCATACATACATATATACCGCATGTACTCGAAACGTTGACAGGAATTACTTGTTTTTTTGCTGGCTGCCTCACCTCCTGCCATCAGTCTTCTTATAATATAATTCCTTCCCATAATTTTTTTAAGTGAATAATTAATTTTTTGTTTTTAAAAATAATCTACAATCATAGGTGAAGATTTTTGTGTTTTGAGCAAGTTAATAATTCTATGTTTAGAAAAATTGAAGGGTAAAATTTTAATGTATATGAAATATTTATAAATTATCTAAAAATGGCCATTGAAAACAAAAAAAAATTATAATAATAATAAAAGAACAAGTAATTTTTTCGTTTAAAAGAAAATATAATAAGACTTGGGTTTGGCTCCCAGCTATACATCAGGATTTATTCCTTCGTTTGATTTGATAGCTTTATATTTATCTATGTTTTTATTTCAAGTATAAGGCTCTAAAATCTCACCTCAGACTAGGATGGACTTTCCAAAAAATATTATAGGATGGTCCTAAAATTTTCACTTTTGAAATTTTCCTTTAACTTTTTGGGAGTGTTGTCCACTAAGGGCCCTACAAATCAAAGCTTCAAGTTTCTTCGATAGCTGAGCCTGAAAAAATCCGAAGTCCCAGTCATCCTGTCTCACCTTTTATATTCAGCCTTGAATGAAACAAATATTTTTCTGGACAGATCGCTTTTAATGTATCTAGGCTAATCAATTATTTTTTTCAGAATATTAACAATACACAAGGAAATATGTTATTTATCCATTTATGGGATAAATTTTCTCTTTTATTCTCAAAAACTAAATAATTTCCTTTAAAATTATCTGCAGTTATTTATAATTCTTTACACATTAATATACGTCTGGCTCTCTCTCTCCATAAGCACACAAAAATTCAATTCAAAAATTCTCCTTTTAATATACAGTACATAGGTATCATTATTAAATATGAAAAAATTTGTCCGTTTCTTTCCCCCTTCCAAGGCAAAATTAAAATAACTTCTGGTATAGTAATCTACAGGAAATAAATTTCTTCAAATATTGATATTCTAAAAATACATATGCAAATGTATATTCATTTGTGCCTGCCTCACCATCCTCATTATCCTAGTTAATTTGACCGTCCCGATTGTGATGACATCGAATTGAAAAACTCTCAAATTATTTTTCTCCTAGATCTCTCTTCTACTTATGGTGGGGGATACACCCACTGAAAGATATCTTGACGGGTCGGAATGATAAAATATAAATTTTAAGTAGAGATGAAATTTCTAAATAGTTATTTAAAATAATCCGGAATTATTATTAACACTTTTACAATTCACCTTGATTAATAGAAAGCAAAGCTAATTTTTGTATTTCTAAAATTATAAATGTATGACAAAAAATAAATTTGAAATTTGCTAATAAAAATTTGACAGGATATCTAGGCTTTTATAAGTATATTTTTTTTAAAAAGCAAGTTTTCAGTGTTTATTCTGAGAAAGGTGTGTTCTGATAATAATCTAGCGTTGTAGGTGAAACATAATTTAAATAAAAACTATTTATATTGGAATTTGAACAATACCTAGGGCGTCATTTCCACAATTTTTTGGTGGATCGAGAGGGGAAAGGTTAATTGTGAAGTTTTGCCCCCTCCGAGGAAAAAGGTCAATTATTTAATCTATAAAAAAAGTTATTTAGTTAGGCCTTTAATATGATCTATAAAAACATTGATAATTAGAAATATGCGGAAATTGCCTTGAGATATTTTTTGAAATTATTTTATTATAGCTTCTTTTTTTCCTCTAGAAACTACGTTTTATTAAAATGTACATTATATTTAACTAGAGGGGAATCAAAATATGTATTAATAAAAACTAAAGTGTTGTAATAATAATTTAGAGCCCCAATTGGGGATTAGGAAAGTTGTATAGTAGATCTAGTTCAAGATTTAATCCCCTCTGTCTTCAAAATATTGAAAATCAGAAGAGACTGAAAAAAAAACAAATGTTAAATAACAAATAGAAAAATAAATCAATTTTTTTAATTTCCAATTAAAATGCTTTGAAAAGGAAAAAATTCTGATGAATTGGCATTTTATAAGGAATTTCAAATATCTATTTATTGTTTATGCTTATACTTTCTTTAGAATATCGCTTTGTGTACTTAAAAATAAGTTGAATTTACAAAAATACTATTGGGAAAATTTTGTATTTAGCTCTATCATCATTAATTAGTATTAATAAGTGTTTTCTTAAATAGAAAGGATTTTCTATATTTTGCTAATTGATGATATCAGCAGATCAGGTGAAGGAAATAATTGTCCTCTGTACAGTGGTGTCCTCTTTGTCTTTTTTATTCCCGTGCTTTAGAAAATGCTAGTGTTAGATGAATCTTGACCATCACTCATTAAGTCCCGAGGCTAACTACTAAAAAAACATCTTTTTTGCAAAATTCGACTTTATTCATCAACCTAGTCTCCTTCAAGAGTGATACATTCATTCCAACGCTTCTCTAACATTTATGCCTTTTTTGTAGATTTATCTTTGGACACAAAATAGTGGTTTGTTGCGGCTATGACTTGAGCATTTGACGCAAATCTCTTTCCCTGGAGCATTTTTTTGAGGTCTGCGAACAGGTAGTAGTCGCTGGGAGTCAGATCCAGAGAATACGATGGATGGGAAAGCAATTCGAACTTCAATTCGTGCAATTTTGCCATCGTAGCCAATGACTTGTGATACGGTGTATTGTCTTGGTGAAAGAGCACTTTTTTCTTTTGCATTTGGCGGCATTTTTTCGCAATTTCTTCCTTCAAACGCACCAATGAGGCCATGTAATATTCTCTGTTCTCAGTATTTCCCAAAATACTGAGGCCAAAACCTTACCGGCCGACATTTGCATTTTGGTCGCCTTGGACGACTTTCACACTAACGATTTGATTCTGGAGTGTAGTGGTGCATCCATGATTCATCCATTGTCACATATCGATGCAAAAAATCCTGTTTATTACGGTTAAACAGCTCCAAACAGTACTCTGAATCATCGACGCGTTGCTGTTTTTGGTCCAGTGTGAACAAGCGCGGCACCCACTTTGAACACAGCTTTCTCATGGACAAATGTTCATGTAAAATAGTGTATACACTGCCTTCTGATATTTTTAAGGTGTCAGCTATCTCAGGCAACTTCACTTTACGGTCTTCCAAAACGATTTTGTACACTTTTTTAATGTTTTCTGGAATAACTGCCGAATTCAGGCAACCAGAACATTCAGCATCATCGAGGTTTATACGGCCAAACGTTTAAACTCAGCAAACCAATGTTTGACGATTGCTTTCGATGGAGCAGAGTCCCTAACACATAACAAGCCATTGTTTTGCTTGGACGGTATTTTTTCCCATCAACAAACAGAAAACAACACGACATTCCTTTTTTCCATTGTTTTAATAAATTACAAAAGTAGCGTCATTAAAACCACTGTAACTTCTAAACTAATGGTCGCATTGTCATGAAATGTTAACCCATATCGTTTGAAGGTTGGTACTTTCTAAAAATCATATGGATTTTTCATTAGAGGCACCATCTTTGGATTTGCCTGAGCGACTTATTGAGTGATGTGTTATATATGTGAGGCCCTGGGATGTAAAACAGGCCATCTATTGAATTTATTCAATGATAATTATAGTAATTGTTAAGCTTATTAATGTTTGTTTTTGTTTTAGGAATAAAAAGGAGAAGATGGCTCGAGCTCTGGTCTTGGTTTTTGTCTGCAGCTTCTTGGCTGGGGTAATCGCACACAGCTATCATCTAGGAGGATGCCCCACAATTGAACCTATGCCCGACTTTCAGATTAACCAGGCATGTTCACTTTATTTTCTCTCAAGAGTGGGCTGTTAAAGGCCCAAAAAAAGGTCCAAAAGCGCTCTTTTTAAAAAGAGCATTGGAATATATAATATCTTTTGATTATTATTATTATACAGAACAGAGTCGGTCTTGACAGAGACCTAAATTTTTGATTTTTTTTCGCCGAGGTGCATTATTGTGAGTGCATCCAGATTTGGTCTGGCGCCCTGAACGTCACTCAATCTAGTGGGGGAGGGTATTTATATTTATATATTTAAAGGTGAAAAATTAATGGTGCCTTATGTTTAATAAGAAATTAATAGCCCTAGTGTACAAAAGAATAGTCGGATGATTATTCGTGATAAGTCACTGGTTTCCAACCGCCGGTCCCCCTGCCGGTTCGTTAGAAATTTTTTAATTTAAATTAAATTTTTGATACGAATGTGGTTAATTACTAAAATCCGTCTTTAAAATTGAATCCTTCCTTCAATCCAACATTGATGTTTTATTATATTAATTTTATTTTTTTCCACAGTTTTTGGGCAAATGGTACGTGGTCCAGAAAACTTCTACAGGCAGCCGATGTGTCTATAACAATATTACCCGTGGAAAGGAAGTAGGCGAATTCAATATCGAACAGGTGTCTGAGAATTACATATTAGGCCTAGCCAAGGACAATAAATACCATTACACGGGCACTCTCTATGCCACACGAGATAACCCTGCCAATATGACCGTCTCTTTTCCTCTCAGTGAGTAAACTCGAGTAACTTGTAGTTGCAAAGCGCAAGGCCTCTCAGTAAAAACAAAATTAAGTGAATATCATTCATTTAAAATTTTTCAAAATTCACATTTAAAACAAAAAAGATAGTTAGTAGTAATTAGTAATTAATAGTAAAACAAAAAAAAGCAAATCGGATTTCAATCTAATTACTAATAGTTAAAATTAATAATAATATTATTTATTTTCTAAGAATGATTCATTAAGGGAATTTTAGATAAAAAAAAAGGAAAAACCAATTCTCCTGATGATTAAATATTAAGGTTTAAACTTAATATCATAATTAATAATTTTGCGGATTACTTTGGAAGGGGAGAAAAGAAATTAGAGGGGTGGCAGAGAAAGCTTTCTCTTTCTGAATTGCCCTATCCATTGATGCAGAGCTAGATATTTAGTATAATGTACCAAAGGTCAGTAGTTCGCTTCCCGTCCTGAGCGACAAAAATTTATTTATATTATATTGGCTACCAATTAATATAAATAAATAAGGTCGGAGGCCTCAGATGATTTTTAAAAAATCCTGAATTGGCTAGAAATTTCTATTAAAAGAGTTCTTAGGGGAGCGAAATTAAATGACTCTCCTAATTATAATGCTTTATTATTAATTAAACTTTATATAATTTTTTAGATTTCGTTGGCCGAGCATCTTACATAGTATTCTCTACTGATTATAATAATTATGCTGGAGTGTTCTCCTGTCAAAAACTGGCATTCGCTCATCGTCAATCCGCCAGCATACTTTCCCGTAAGCCCACATTGGACAAGATGTATATTGATAAGGTATAAAGAAATTTTTCTTAAAATTGATAGAAGGGTATCAAAATTTCATCTAGTTAGAAGGGAAAAATATGTATGCAACAGAATGCTTAATTATTTTTATTTTGCTTGGTTCCTAAAAACAAATTCTGAACAATCTAATTGAAGTTATTATATTTTCCTTATAAAATAAAGATTTGAATATATATATTATATAAAAAGATAATACTCTAGTTATAATATACTAATATACCAATTCAAAAATAAAGGTCAATTTCACTTAAATAAATTTCATAGATATAACATCATTTCTAAATGCTCTTTCAGGCCCGAAGCAAATTACAAGCGTTTGGAATAGATCCTTTTGATCTGTCGATCATCGATCATAATGATTGTCCCGGCGAAAAAGATAAGCCTGTCGAATTCGGGATTAATCAAGATACATTGACTGCTAGCAACTTCGCTAAGGGAATACGAAAGGCAGGAGATGCCCTTGGCGACGGTCTTGAGATTGTAGCTGACAAAGCAAAGGGAATCTACAAAAAGGTAAGAGAGGAATTAAACCTAAAATCAAGACAATCTATCTACTATAAATTAATTTATGAATGAATTTATGAAACATTTTCTTTTTATATTTATTTCATTATTAATATATATTTTTTTATTTAGTATGGATCTTCTCAAGACCGTGAAGAGGTGACTGAGCGAGGGGCCCGATTGGAAGTTGATAACGATTGGCTTCCTTGAAAAAAAATTCTTAAATCCAATACATCTAATAATAAAAAAAATTAAATTAAATAAAAATAAAACAATGATACCAAATATAAAATAAATCTTCAAATTTATATTAATAATAAAGTATATTATAGAAAATTTGAGGATATTTAATAAAAAAAAAAAAATACTATTTGAATTAAAACATTCAATGAATGATATTGATATTTATAGCAATTATATTATTTATTGCGAATTTTTTCCAATAAAATATGTGAAAAAGAATTATTTATCATTTATTCATTCAAATTCCTATTCAATATGATATCCGGTTATTCAAATGCAAATTCATCATTTAACTAAATATTCAGACTAAACTTTATTATTTACTGTTATCTAATCTAAAGAAATCTTAATAACATAAGCAACTAAAATTAAAAATGAAAACACCCGTTTGTTAAAAGAAATGAAGAACAAATGAGAATTAATGTAGATACTTTAGCCAAAAAGGAAATAATTTTTGATGTTTCGAACTCAAAAAAAGTGCTCTACCAGGAACCGGTTCTCAAATTCGAATTAATATCATACAAATTAATACCCTCTTTCAGAATTTTTATATTGAAAATTAATGTTTTTACTTCCTCTTACCTATATATGTAATATATAGTGACAAAGTATTGCGATCGTAAAAGTCGATGTCGAGATTTCAACGGAAATATATACACGTTTGGAGGTCCCCAGAATCTAAAAAAATGAGTCTTGCAAAATTGTCTGTCTGTGTGTGTCTCTATAAACAAGATTTTTCAAAAACAAAAAAGTACTAGGCTGAAACTTCATATTTAAGCTAGGAACCCTGGTCGGTTTTCAATAAAATCGGCCGCGTACTAGTACTTTACTAATGTACTTAGTTTTTTTCGATTTCTTCAAAATTATCTCTAACAATTTTGATTAAAATATATAAAGCAATTATTTATTAGATAATAAATTTGAAATGTATTAAACCTTATCTCTCATTCCTTCCCCACCCCCTCAAATTGTTTAGGGTCCACTTTACACTTGCATGTTTTTAGGTTTTTGTTATTTTCCTTTAAACTACTCTAACGATATTGATTAAATTGGCTGTAGATTAAGAGATGAATTAGAGAAGGGCTACCTAGGCGACCTGAAGTAAAAAATTAGTATGGCAGCAAGTCACTCAAATTACGTAAGAGAAAGTTGTGTGATGTGCATTTAGTCACAGCAGATTTATTAACTTTTAATTCGTATTTGCCATATGTTAAGAAAGACACAAGGTTAGATGGATCAATACTGAATTCAAAGGTTGTTCAATTTTTTTTCTGTATCAAGCTTCCTTCTTTTCTTAGAGTCATCTATATGAATAATCTACAAAATATTAAATTAAAATTGAACAGATCTAGACAAGTTTATTCTTTTTAAAATTCTTCTCTCTTTGATGTTAGTGTTTGAGATAATGATAAAAAATTTTTATTTGGCAACTGAATCTATACAGTTACGGTTTATAAACTATCATCAGGCCTAAATCCTTAATGATTCCGTTTTTTGGAAATTTTATCATTTTATCAAAATTAAAAATAAAACCAGATTGATATGTTGAAAAAACAAACTTCTGGTAAAATAATTCTTAATAAGTAAAAAATGTTATATATTAAGATAAACATTAGCCATATAACTAAAAGTGAACTATTCTCAATCCAGATGCTACCTCATCTGAAATTTCCAAACACCAAAATTTTATAAATAACGAAAATGAGAACTCTTAATAATTGTTATATAGATTCAGTCGCCAAATAAATCCTAAAAAATAAAAAATTTTTTGAATTTTTTATCACTTTCTCAAACATTAACATTAAAATGATAGTAAACTTCAAAAAAAAAAAAAAATAAGCATTTATAATTAAACAGTAATAAAAAGACGTTTAAGTTGGAAATATAAAAATATTGGATTTTATTTTTTTCCTTCAACATTTGAAAAAATTATAAAAAATTAAATTAAAATGTTAATAAGCTTACCAAAAGAGAAGGAAAGACGATATCCAGGGACTTCATGTAGGAAGGTATCTGGCTTAAATACACAAAATAATTAATTCTCAAATATTTTAAAATACTAAAATGCACAAATATTTTAAGAGACTTATAAAAGGCATTTAGCATTAATGTGGATCTGAAATTTGATATGGCATCTGGGAATAGATTATTTGGCGAGGGTTATGCTGATTGGTCCATTAACAAAGAGGGAGGGGATTATTCAATTGTTGAATCTTTATTCAATTCAAAAAGCCTTTTTTACATATATACATATAGAATTATATATAAAAATAATTAATTATATATAAATACAATAAATTCTACCTATTTATATTGATGCAAACATTAATTAATTTATTTAAACTTATTTATTTTTTAATAGTGAAGTTCAAAAAATCAATTTTATAATGTTTATAATAATATTAATACTTACAAATACAAATATCGATTTTAATTTTTTTTAAGATATAAAATATTTTTGTTAAAAAAATATACTAAAGATCAAAAAATTTAGAAATGTATAGTATTTATTAAAATACTTCTTTCAATTACATAAATATACTAAATTAAAATTCTTCCCCTTACTTTTTAGCAAACGTTTCTGTCTGTGGTCATAAACCCTAGGTTCCCAAACTTATTATGCCCACCGGCCCATTCTCATAACAATGAACTAACAATGAACTAACAATGAATTAACTTTAATGAGCTAACTATCTACATAATATGTAATAACAAATTTAACTGTGACCTCTTGAAATGAAACGAGAAAATAACATAAATGAAACATTTTGAAATTCAAAAGAAATTTATTAAAATTTGATTACAAAGTTTTATTTTAAAATAGATATGTTTAAATGGAATACCAAAAAATAATAAAATTACTAATGAGAAGGGTAAATCTCATGGGATAATATCAGCTTATTTATATTCGGCCCCATTTTGGTCGAAACGAGCACTAATTTAGAGTCGGTTTTGTTTCTTCGTGATGAGGTTTGTGACTGCACTAAACCTGTGTTCTAGTAAATACAATGGCGGGAGAGCAATCAATATCTTCTTTACAGTGGCCCATTATGTAGGGTATAAAACTGATATTTCTTGTAAATAAATTTGCTGATATCCTTGTTCAAATATTGTTTTCAGATCCTCATTTGTGGTTACTTCAATAAGTTGTTCTTGTATAAGTATGTACTTTGAATTTGTAGACCTACTTCAAAAAGGGTCCAATATCCAATCGGGTTAATGTGTATTTATTTAACCTTTCACGGACCCACTGATGTTGTTCACACACCATCAGTGGTCCGTAAAAACCTTTGGGAACCTAGGCCACGACAACCTTACTTGACAGGTGATATGAGAAGTCGAAAAATAATTTCATGCAGATTACAAATCTGCAATAAGCATTTCTATTAAATAAATATCTAATAAATTTAACAATTTTCAAAATAATAAAAGTTTAAATTTTGTAGTTGGCTCATGTATGCTTGCAGTTATTTTTAATATGATAGTTTTTATTTTATTTTGATGTTTGAATCTTAAAGGGTGCCAAGCAATAATTTTCAGATTATTTTTAAAAACAAATTATAATAACCTACTTTAATAACAAATACTATGTATATTTCATATATAGGTAGGTAATAGAAAGTAAAAATGGGGAAGGCATTTTAATTAAATTAAATGATATCAGGCTTTAATTATTTCGTATTTTTGATACATTTATTTATTATTCTCTCAGTAATGTGTCAGGGATTGATACTTTTTTCGTTATTCGAGAGAGTGACTTTCTTGGGACTATAGTAATGTGAATTCCCAATTTCTTTCTCATTATTTAAGAGGATCTAAATGCTAAACATAATACTTATTGCCCTTTTGACTATGTCAAAAATATTTTTAAAATTTTAAATAATAAGTAAGAATAAAATATAAAACAAAGATAATTAATATAGAATAATATTAATATTATTTATAAATATCTCTCCTTTAAGGAATAAATAATAAATATTCTCTTCTATTTTATTTCATACTATTCATATTTATTTATATAACATTATGATAAAAAATTTAAAGTAATGTAATATAAAAATATTATTGCAACTTTATTCTCTCACATTATATATATTTTACATATATGTAATGGAAATTTAAATTAAATATATTTAAAACAATAAATTATTATTATTATTCATTGATGAGAATGAAAGAATTACATATCTAAATTTTATGATGGTGGGGATGGTAGAAAAACAAAAAAAAAAATAAAAATGATATTTACATGATGTGTCATCGTAGACTTCGGTGAGATGATGTTGATGACTCTAGGAACATTCGGACGATCCTTGGCACGTGTCCCAATTGGGTTCGAGAGAGCGTGACAGGTGTTGGTGAGCAAGGGGTCACCACTCCTGTGGGACTCACTCGAACTTGGATCCCATCCGAAAATTCTACGGAGATTTCACCAGAAGCCAACTAAAAAAGAAACCTTAGATTAAAATACAGCTCTAATAACAACAAACAACTATAGCCTATAAGAAAGTTAAGTTAGGCTAAGAAATAGATTTTTTTTAAATATTTTTATTTATATAAACCACCTTATTTTACTTTATTGAATTTATAAAAAATAACAAACTTCGTCATTGATCATTTAACTAGTAATATAAACTGTTGTAAAAAAAAGATATTGTTCTCATTTGTAAGAACAAAGGAAAATAAAAGATTTTATATACATATTTTTTTGTTTTCCCAAAATTATTCATCATGAAAATTAAATATGAATAAAAGATAATAATAAATTTACTTTAGTAGCAACTCCTACTCCTGGAATGACAAGACTTCTCGGGAGAATATTCGCATTATTAGCAGAAGAGGTAGAGAGGGCCGGTCGAGAAGTTGCTTGACTGGTTGTTGACAAGGAGAATGAGCCCAGCTGGAAAACAAACAAATTTTCATATTCTATGTAATGAGAACAATTTTCTCTAAATTTTAAAAAATTTCAATAACGAGATCTCAAGTTTTTCGGTGGATGTTTTAACCTAAAAACTATGCACATCTTACTAGATAAATATTTTCACTATTTACTTATATGTCTTATGAGTATAAGGGAAAACGTTGATTCGACTTCCAAGAGCCTCATTTTTTAATTTACATTTAAAATTTAAAAATTCTTATGATCGTGGAATGTTCATATCATTTATCTATACTTTCTATAGTTTCATTCTTTATTTAATTATTCCAAAGATCAGAGAGTAATTTTATTTGAGAGAAAAAATACAGTATTGTTAGGTAATATTTTCAAATAAGATTATTGAAGAGAGAATTTTAAGCTTAAAAGATATGTTAATTTTCTATTTTTGTTAATAAATTCCACCAAAAAACAGAGATGGGGAACTTGTGGCCTTCTAATATCTTCTGGAAGGCCTTATTTATCTTTATATTATAGATCGTTATTTCTGTTTAAATTTTGCACTTTTATATTTAAAATAAAATTCAAGGCTTTTATTTAAAAATAATTGCTATAAATTTTTCATTTCAATAGCAATTTGAAAAGTTATTATTTATTATCTTTGTAATTATAATTTTTTTAATTTTGCGATGATATAAAATATAGGTAGATGTATTATGATGAGAATATTGCAAATTATTATGTTTTACTTCGTAAGTAGTGAGTGATTCAAAGAAAGGGTGCGGCCTTTCAACTTTCCGTGCCCTGTCCTTGAGCTTCACGTAGGTCGCTTCCCGTCCTGAGCGACCAAATTTATTTATATTATATTGGCTACCAATTAATAGAAATAAATAAGAGGTCTAAAAGATGCCGGACTTAAAAAAAAAAAATTTCCAAAAATTAGTATATAGATAGATGAGAGATAGATATAATTTATATATATATATGTTCTTTCATCTAAAAAAGAATTCCCAATTTTTCAAAACGCTCTTGAAATCACTAGGATTTGTTTCGGTATGTTCTTAAAATTTATTAGATTAAAAATTCTTAAGTAAAAATTAGACCTATAAATCTAAAAAAAAATGGCGTCAAATCCCGAAATGTCTCTGAAGGAAAGTAGTAATAAAGTTATGAACGAATAACTGAAAAGTCGATGGCTAACTTAAGAAGGCCTACCTTCCCTCATTGGAAAAGTTAGGAAATTTTCAGAAAAATCTTATTTTAATAGTTTCTAACATAATCCAAAAGCTTTCTACTAATTACCTGGTAAAATAAGTGAGGAGCGCAGACAGCCCCGCTCAAAATCTCTATTTTTTCGGAATTTTACTCATTAACAGTTAGGACTTCAGTTGATTAAAAATATTATGCATAATACTCGGTTTAATGTAAATATATCGACATGTTTTGACATATAAATACGTCCTTATTTCTTAAAAATGTGATTAACAGAAAAACTTAAAAATTAAAAAAATTCAATTTTTTTGAAGAAAGTGTCTTTTATTAAGAAATTAAGGAGTTTTTAATTTTTGACGGCCAAATGTTCATGCAATATTGAATGTATGCTGGTCCCACTAATGCCCTAGGATACCTCAATCTCAATAAGTCACTTGACCATCTTGCAGTATAAGCTCAAGCACAGCATCAATGTTTTCAGGAACAACAACCGATTTTGGACGACCTTCACGAAATTTGTCCTTAACCGAACTCCTGCCACGAGCCCAAACTAGTCCTTGATGGTGCTTCATCGCCAAAAGTCGAATTAAGTTCATCGATGACTGTTGTTGGGTTAACCCATGTCTAAAGTTGTAAAAAATAATCTCTCGAAAATATTCACGATTTAATTTCATTTTTAGCCGAGATGATTTCAAGTTATTGTAAACTACACAAATAGCTCTCGTATGTCAATATGTTCTGAATATGTATACCGTCTAACTTTACAATAGAAGCGTCAGCGCAATCCCGAAATATAAAGAGCAACCCTCGTATATATATATATATATAAATGAGAATAAAAATTATTATTCTCTTTTAATATAAAGTATAAATGGTGGATGTCTGGAATTTTCCCTCCTGAAAGAAAAATCTTAATTACTAATAAAATAAATGACATATACAGACCTGAGGTGAGTGAGTATTCTCCTTTCCCGGTGTGAATTTCTCAGAATTTGAGGAATTTTGAGATCTAGGTCTTCGACCAACAATAACAGGGAAATACTCGGCACTATTATCATTTAAAGCTGACAGAGACCGTTCAATCGCCGAGCATTGCGAATGGGCCTAAAATTATTATATTATAGAGTTAATATTTTTTTCAAAGTAAAAATTTAGGAATAACCCACCCACCTGTTTGGCATGTGCAAAAAGAACCTCCAAATCAGCAGGCAATTCAATTGAGAAACTTTCTTTTAAAGAGCCTAAAGGTGTTGCTTTTGAAGTACAATCAATTAATTTTCCTTCGCCTTTTACAATCACGATTTTAACATCATCTTAAAAGAGAAGTTCATAAAAGATTATTTTTATAGATATAATAATACTAATTTTAATAAGTGGAAATAAAATAATTTTTACCTGATTCTATTAATGTATGCTTGAAAAAATAATAAATAAATCGTTTCAAATGAGGGAAAGCGAAAACTTAATATATTTTATTTTCTGACAAAAAAGTATTTAGAAAGGATAAAGGAGGCTTATCTCACTTCTTAATTTTGAGAAACAACCCTAGAGGAAGTATTCTTCAAAAATATTAAAGGGCTTGTATATATCTCTTACGGAACCCCCGCTTTTCCTAGGTCAAGGGCATTGAGCCAAAATTCAAAGGTATTAAAATTAAAGCCATTATCTGTATTATAAGTCAAGTTAAATGGAGATTATTTTTTGGGAAAACCAAAACCACTACTCACTAAAGAGGCCTCTAAAGCTGGAACAATTAACATCATTATTCAATTTAGTTTTGCGCAATAATATAGAAAGGGTAGAGACTACAAATAGGGGTAAATAAATTTCTTCTTTTCTTAGTTTGGACCCACTTTATTCAGTCTGATTTTTTTTTTGTAGAGGTGTGGCAGAGCATAATAACTATAAATGATAAGTAAATATTACCTTGATAAAAACAGGCTTCAAAATCAGCATCCGGTCCATTTTCCATGAGCAAACATTTGGCTTGAGGGGTATACAAAGTGACTTTCGGTGTTTTCGCTTTTACTAAATCTACAAATCTATTCCAATTAAAAAGATTAAAATAGAAAAAAAGAGATTTATTTAAAAAAAATAAATAATAACCTTGCTGCATATAGATATTTTTTCCAATGGTGACGTGGCAGAGTATAGTAACTATAGATGGCATCTGCCCCATGAGAAGGTGGATCTGGTGGTTGAGAACTTAATTCAATCCCTTTCCCATTATTTGGCTGATATAAAACCACCTAAAATAAAAATATTTTCTCAATTAATATTTAATATTAAATAGTGAAAAGTGGTAAAAGAGAGCCATAAAAGCCATAAAAGATAGAAAAGTTTAAAAAATCTTCCTTTTAATATAGGAACAAAATTGTGGATGTGTCAACCGATTCTTCCTGGCGGAGATTTTGCCATTATCTCAATATTATTATATAAATCGAAAAAAATTGGTCGAAACGTACGAAGAAAGTAAGTATAGTAAACTTTGCTCTCTTTCACCGCTCTTCATCTCCTAAAGTAAAATAATAAAATAATCCACATAATTTCGCTAACGTTCATTATTTTATGTTTATCTTGAAAAGTCTAAAATAAAGTCAGAAAAAGTCGTCGATATGCCAAAAATAAAAAAAATAATTTTTTTTATATTTAATAAAATTAAAAGAAAAAATATTATATATGGAGGATAAATACCCTGATGCCATCATTGCTAATTCTGCAGACATCTTGTACTTTATCAGGTCTATCGTGTCTCGAACGTCGAAGGAATTCTATGCATACTTCGCCAGTTTCTAAAATTGATACGACAGCATTTCGAGCTCGATGTCGCGTTGGCTGGAGACGTCTCGCATTTAATGGCTCTGGGGTCGGTCTTTAAAATATAAAAATATTTATTAAATTTAATAAGACTTTTATTTTTTCAATTGAAACATCTTTCTTTATCTTACAAAATATTATAGATTATATATAGTACCTGGGACACCGAGCGGTCGATCGGTCCTTGAATCTAATTATCTAAAATTCTTTGTTTATTGATTTTTTTTTCAATAATTTGATACAAATTTTATATTTATTTATTTATTTTTATTTTTTTGTAATTTGATATAAGTTGATATATTTATATATAAATATCATGTTTAATTATTGTACATTTTTATTCAATTACTTTTTCTATAAATAATTAGTTTAATTAAAAATTCTAGGAGAGCAAGCTTTGCTCTATATACTGTTTCTAAAGTAAGAAGTCACTTGAACCATTTGTTTTGTTTTGAAAAAGACCCACTTACAATGTTATGATTTTGATACCTGTGAATATTTATTGACACACCTGTTGATCAATTACTTTAATTAAGAAAAAAAACCAATCAAAATGAGTTTTCCCGATGATGAAACATCGACAGATCGATTTGTCAGCTCAAAACCCCCCTAATACGTGAATTTCAAAAAAAATCCTTAGTGCCGTTTTCGAGCTCAAAAAACATACACACACATATATATATATATATATATATATATATTGATTTCTCTAAAATAAAAATATATATATATATATATCAATGAATTAATATTGAAAATATTAGAAGAAAAAAAGTAAATTATAATTTTGAAAGAGATGGACTGGGGGCAATGGAGAAAGTAGAGTTAGAAAGTAGTTGTTCTTATAAGGTTATTTTTTTATTCATAATTATATATCTAAATATATATTAAAGAATGCCTGTCTATTTGTAACGAATAGACTCCGAAACCACTGAACAGATTTTCATAATATAATGAGTGATTCAAATTTCTCACTAATGTGAGCGACTCTTACCCATCTACTAATTATTAACAAAAGTTATCGTTACAGATACAGATAATACTTTGACATTTTTAATTTTAATTACTAAAAAAATAATGTTATACCTTTCTCCATTATCTTCTGAATATTTAATGTCAGGTTTTTGGTTGATTTCTCTAAAATAAAAATATAAAAATTATCCTTGTTTAAATAAAATAAAATAAAAATTACGATTATAAAAATTACTTTCGTGTCTCTTTGTAGAGGTCTGGAATTTTATTTTGTTGAGGTATTTTTGGTACACTTGGAACTGGTTGTTGGAATACTTGTTGTTGAAATGTTTTAGGTTCTGCTCTTTCATTTAGCTATAATTAAAAAAAAATTATTTCTTTATATTTAATATGAAAAAAAAACTAAAACATTAAAAAAAAAGTAAAATTGAATGGAATATATTTTAGAATGAACAAATAAAAAATTTTATTCCTGTTTCCATTTTTCATTAATTTTTTTTCTTTCAACTAAATTTTTTTCCGTCCCATTTCCCCAAACTGTATACTCTCGATCTGAGTTTTTTTTTAGAAGTGATTCAGACCTTTTTGTCACTTATTTATTTATACTTTTCTTTTCTCTCGCCCCCAATTGAATAAAGTTTTAAAATTCAATGTTTTATTAAGCTAAGGTTTTCCCAGCTACGGAATATCTCGAATCCCTCGCTTAAATTAAAAAACATTATAAAATTCTACCACTAGCAAATTTATTATTTATTTTTTGTAGGGAACTAAACAGAAATTTTTTTCTTACTCAAAAATTGCACTATTACTTTCCATTTTATTTATAATTTCATTATTTCATATTAAATACTGCTAATTAAAGTATCCTCCGCGAATACTTCCCTAGAATCATTTTTAATATATAAATACATAAACAAGAAGTGTTCTTAATTAAAGATTGAAAAATAGAAATATATATACCTGCATAGAACGTAACCCATCAAGAACTGTCATGTCTGGTGGTAGATGATTTTCTTGATGATAAATATCAATAGAGGAAATAGGAGTCGGGGGCCTGAGCCCTGCTAATAATCCAGGCTCTGTGTTTTTTATGTGCTGTTTTTGGGACGAATATGAGATTGGAATTTCTTTTCTTAAACTATGATGAGATAAACCAACTCCATCATCAAGACTTCCACCAGCAAATCTTTAAATAGAGAAAAAAATTATTATAATAATATAAAATTCTTAATGATAATAAAATAAACATAAGACATAGAGTAATAGCTTTTTGACTCTTCTTGTCAGTAGAGCGCAAGGGTGGGGTACTTTTTTAAATGAATAAGAAGAAATAGTGAGAAGGCCTCACAAAATCTTCGAACCACTACTTAAGGAGTAAAAGATACTAATTTAAAATATTCTCATCATAACACATCCGCTTACATTTTATATCAAGAGAAAATTTAAAAAAATATAACTACAAAAATAATTCCAAATTGTTATTGAAATGAAAATAAATACGCCCGCTTAGAAATTTTAGAAGGCCGCAGGTTTTCCTCCTCTGGTATATAGTGTGCTTGCACTACTTCAATGGAGCCAATGGGCCTTAGCCTCCAAAAATTCTAGGGTTAGGTCTTAGAACGAGAAAATTTATAAATATAATTACATTATTTTAATTTGATTTAATTAATTATACATTAATATACATTAATTATTCATTAAATTTTCATTAATAAAAATTTTCTAGATCTTATGATTCATATTTTACTTTAATTTTACCTTTTATTCTTTTTATTTATTTTTTTAATATATGAAAGAAATTTTAATATCAAAAAATCTGTACCTGGAGGAAGATGCAAAGTGATTTGTTTTCAAAAAAGAAGAGGAAAGAAAGTAGAAATGATGTTTTTGAATAAATAAATAATTCAAGTAAATAAAAATTATTTACCTCCAATTAGCTGCAAGTTGTCCTGCATCAGCTAATTGAGCTAATTCTTTAATATCCGCAAGAGAACTTGGCTTCTTCGGCAGAATATGAGCTCCTCCTCGTCTAAAGGAAAAAATAATAATACAGTAAATATATAAAGAATATATAATAATAAGGATGAAAGAGTTTATTAAAAAATTAAAAAGTTGGATTTTTAAACTCTATTTCTTCCCACCTTCTAAGCAATAAAATAACAGCAAAATATGACATATGTAATAATATATAACATAAATAATAATAATAATAATTTACCGATCAATATTCGATGTCAGTGGAAGAGAGCTTGCTTTCATTGAAAGTGTTCCATGTCCTGAATCAATCGATTCAAAACGAGGCATATTAGGCGTTGACGGATTCATTCGTTTTGCAAAGAACGGATGAGAGAGAATATCCATTAACGAAATCCTTTCCATTGGATTTTTCTTTAACATCCGTACTAGAATATCACGGGCAGAAGGCGAGAGATGTGAAGGAAAAGACAAATCGTCTAGGACCACTCGTGTTAAAGTGGAACGCACTTGTTTACTATCAAAAGGCGGGCGACCAACAACAAGTGTGTAGAGGGTGCATCCAAGACCCCAGACATCAGCCTCGAGCCCGTGAGAGCCTCTTGTGGCTACCTGGCCAAAATGATATAAAAAAGGATGTTTCAGAAAACCTGCCTGGAGAATACTAGAGATTTAAAATATGAATTAATTAGACTAACCTCAGGTGAAATATAATTTGGTGTTCCACACATTGTCATATGAGTTTCATCGGGTCGAGTCAATTGTGTTGCCAATCCGAAATCACCAATTTTCTAAAATAAGTTTGTGTTTAGTTTTTTCAATCTAAATAAGTTTTTTTTTTATTAATTTTCATAAATGATTTTAAGAAAGAAAAAGAGGGTTGTTTATGGAGGGATGGGTAGAAATTTCTTATATTTGCTTTTCAAATAAAGTTTGGTTTGTTATTTCTGCTCATAGTTATGCAATCTTGTGCAACAAAAAACAATTGTTGCCTTGTCCATATCGGGAATCTTAATCTGGACAGGTAGATAAGTGATAATGTAGTAAATAAGATTTTAAGAATGGTCCTAGGCTTTGATTTTTTTTTACAATGGAAGGGGGATCAAAAGAAAACAAAAAATATCTTAAATATCCTAATAAACTGGAAATGAGGCGGAAATTGAAAGAATTTGAGACATAAATTATTAATTTGTTAATTTTTTTTTTTTATTTAAATTTTTGAGTCAATTTTGACTAGCGAGCAATTTTGACTCTTAAATATATTAATACATAATATTAAGAGAAAAATTATTATCGATGGCTTCCGAGAGCCGAGGGCTCCTGTTTTCTTGGGGCCTTCCATCCAAGAATCAGCAGCGCTTGGTCTTGCTTGTAAATAAATATTTTGGTGGCTGTTTCTCATCGCTTAGGCCAAGGATGCCAGCATTTTTTGTCTTTTAAGCATCTGAGATCATCTACAGGGTGCCCCGTTAGAATCCGGACAAAAGTGTATTTGAAGCTACCTATATTTGAATTCTGGGGTAGGCGGTAATTGGCGCTAAAGTTAGCTAAATATGTCAGTAAGACTTTCATAACCCCAAAATGGCCGAGCTCGTCAACCCAAACATGCAGTATGGTTGAAGAGCGGCTATTATAGAAAGCCTTCGTGCCTGAAGAACCCCCACCGAAATTATTTTATTCTTCGGGTAGCCAAGATGGACTGTATATGACGTTGTGAAGAGATACACAATCTCAGAGGAGTCCAAGGAGGGCCCTCCAACTCCGGCGAGGAAAATACAGGTTAGGCAGAAATCAACAAGGACTCCAGAGATCATCAGAAGAGCCCAAGACATGATTTTGGAAGACCCGGGGACCTCGCTTGGGGGTCGTCCATCGAATCGCTAAGGAGGATCTCAGATACACCTCTACGTCCTCAAGGTCTGTCAAATGCTCTCCGAGGCCAAGAATTAACCGCTGCAAGTTGCTTCTGTCCTCATTAAAACACGAAGCTGCTGGTCGCATTAAGTTTTTCTCTGAAGAAAAAATGTTCACTATGGATGCCAAAGTGAACCCAAGGAACGACCGTTGGCTCGCCCAAAACCCCAAGGACGTCCCTATGGTGGGGAAGACCAAGTCTCCTGAGCGTCGTCTCAAGTGAGGGCGATGTCATGCCGCTTCTTCCAGAAAGACGAAACTGTCAGGAAGGAGGTTTATATAGAGATCCTGAGGACAATGGTGGTAAAGCAGTGGATGGAGACTCTGACCTCTGGGATAACTGGGAGACCGTATATTTATCAACAAGATGGAGCACCCGCTTAAGAGCCATTTAGTGTAAAATTGGCTCTCTGACAAGGTTGACATGGTTTCGCCTCCTAACAGGCTCGTCCTAAACCCTCTGGACTACTACGTGTCGAGGTTGAGAGACAAACATACAAGTCTAGGCATGTCAACTCCCTCCGGGCCGCTATCGAGGCAGAGTTCATGGCCATGAACCGCAATCAGTTGAAATCAGCGTGGTCGCACTTTAGGGCAAGGATCGAGCATGTAATAGAGGCGCAGTATGGCTAAATACAACTCAGCAAGCATCCTTTAAAATGAGATATAATATAATTGTATATTGGCTTAAATAAACAACTTTTTGCATAAAACGTTTTTTTGTCCGGATTCTAAAGGCGCACTCTGTAGACATATAGGCGATACATAATATATATTTTACTTTTCAATGATCCAGACATATTTATTTACATCACTTGGTATCCAATTGATTTAAATAAATTTTCTTTGGACTGCCTGGGATCTGAACCCACACCCCCTTGGCTTTTAAGGTTATTAATATTGATTGTCAATATCTTTAATCTCTGTCAGGGGGAGTGGGGGGGGGGGGGGGGGGTTTTAATTTTTTAATAAAATTTTTTTTTTTTTATTTTTATTATTGGCCTTTATTGTT